>JANITX010160145.1:0-14585 GCA_027564395.1 Erythroxylum ulei
CTATGAGGGATAAAATGAATTGAGGTTATGAGATTGATGAATTCAAAAAGGGGAAATTGAATTTGCTTGATTAAAGAGTGAATAATATGAGAAAGAAAAAAATTTATATCGAGTTTTCGTTTTAGCTTAATCTAAGGTTTCCAACGCGACCCTTTTGTTTTTGTCAAAAGTTTAAGTTCTTGGATGTCGGAAATTTGTTTCGGTTCGTTTGAATCGTTTGTTTGCTTCGCTTTCGATTTTGTTTCTGCAATCTGCTATCTATGTTTTCTGATCCGTTCGTTTTCTGTTTTCGAGTTTCGTATTTTCGTTTTATTTTCAGTTGGGATCCGATTTCGAGATCGGGTCCCAACAGAAAGATGTTCCAGTCAACTTCCACAAAGCCAATTGAAAATACTAATTCTCAAAAGTTAATTGATGCCATGAATGAGCAAATTAATTCTATAAAAGACAATGATTTTTGAGATCTTATTGAATTGCTTGAACGTGTAAAATCTATTGATTACAATGGGACATTTAAGACTAAAAGAGATTCAAAAGGCAATGGGAAAAATACAAAGCTCATCTCGTCGCAAAGGGTTTTACTAGGCTTGGCATTGAGTGGGGCCAGGCTTTAGCATCGAAAATTTATGTTTGGGTCCAAGCCTAGCCTGAAACTTGAGTCTCACAACCTGAGCCTAATTGAGCTTAGGCATCCTAAAGCCCAATAAACCCAATTATTTTCTTTTATTAATTTAAAATTTGAAAAAGAACTCATTTTATTTAAAATGACATCATATTTATACTTGATATATTTAGACTTCAAGTAAGGCTAGACTGAACAACCCAAGTTAAAGTCCAGTCCAAAGCATGATCAATTCATACTAAGCTTATTAACCCTAAGCTTTACTAAAAAGGATGGCATCTATTGTAAAGAAACTTTTTCATTGATTTCTTTGAAAGACTATTTCAGGATTATAATGGTATTTGTGGTACACTTTGATCCTAAGTTACATCAGATTGATGTGAAGATAACATTCCTCAATGGTGATATTGATGACATAAATTATATGGAGCAACCTGAAAATTTTGTTTCTAAAGATGCAAAGGAGATGGTTTGTAAATTAAAAATTTCATCTATAAACTTAGGTAAGCTTCTGGTCAATGGTATTACAAGTTTCGCCAAATCTTCATCTCTTTTGATTTTGAGATAAATTTGGTTAATGATTATATATATTATAAGTTTTATGGAGTAAGTATATTTTTCTGGTTTTATATGTTGATGACATACAGTTAACTAGCAAAGATATAGGCTTATTATATAAATCGAGATGAAAGATCTTAATGATGCTTCTTTTGTATTAGGGATTCAGATATATTGAGATTGGTCTCATGTATTCTTAATTATTTCAAAAGAGCTATATTGAAAAGATACTTATGAGATTTGACATGCAAGATAGTAAATTAAATGATATTCTTATTGTTAAAGAAGACAAATTCAGTCTCAATACCCTAAGAACGATTAAGAAACTAAAGAAATGCAAAGATTCCTTATGTTTTAACTATAAGAAGACTAATTTATGCTCAGGTATGAATGCATCCAGATGTTACATATATTGTTGGAATGTAGGATAGATATTTTGAGCAATCCAAAAATGGATCATTGAAAAGGATTATGTACTATCTAAAGAGAACAAAAGACTAAATGCTCTCACACAAGAGATCGAGTCAATTAGAGATCATTAGATATTCTAGCTTCAATTTCGCAAGATGCCAAAATAGTTGTGAATCCACTTTAGGTTCTATCTACAGGTTTACTAAAAAATTATTTCTTGAAAGAGTGCTAAGCAAACATTTACAAAGCAAATTGACATTAAGATTGTAGTTGTTAAAGAAAGAATTTAGAGTAGTAAGTGTCTATAGAACATATTGGGACAAACTCTATAATTACAAATTCTCTAACTAAAGGTTGACTACCCAAGGTCTTTTATAAGCAGACTGCTCATATAGTTGTTATCATTTGATGATATATTAGTTTAGTGGAAGTTTGTATTTATGGATACTTGTGGATATAAACATGTCTTATAAATTTTTATGATTTAATACTACAATATAAAGGATTTTGCAAGTTTACACTTTGATTTCAATATGCTCAATCTCACTAAGGTAAGACTAATTGAAAATACGCATGAAATTTTCAATGTTATATATCCATACTTAATCTATGTCATTAATTATATTGATGTATGTGACTACTCATGGGTCCGGTCACAAAAATTATAACAAAGAGTACTTTGATCCTATATTGATATGATTGATGGACAAGATTGTTTAAAGATGATTTCATAATAATAGTTTTTGAGTTCATAAGGTTTATTATGACATAATTATAAAGAATTTTACATATATGTAGAATTTTACGTATATGTAGTTTATGCGAGACATTGTTGGAATTTTAATGGACTTATACACACACACATATATATTATAATAATCCTATATCATCAGCTACTATAAAATTCTTTCTAAGATTAAAATTGATCAAATAAGGTTTTAAGTCAATAGGCTTAAAAAATCTAATTAAGTTATACATATATAACAAATAAGGTTCATAAGAATTTCTTTTCTGATATCTCATGATTGGAAAAGGTAGATAACCTATATGCGTATCTTAAAAGGCCAAAATCCAAAACGAACCACAACACCTCGATCGCTTCTTTAAGCAAGTTTTATTCTTGATAATAAGATTCGAGTAAGATTCAATTTCATATTATAGATTTTATATTATAATATAACAAAAACTACCTCCTACTTCACCTACAATGAATTATCCCTGCAGTTGCATATATGACTCTTTAGGGATCACAAAGCATATCTTGGTAAGTAAATTGTAATATATCTCTTGATATGCTCTTTTTCTCGTAAAACATTTCTTAAGCACGAGGGCGGACGGTTAGTATTTGTTGTGTGCCCCTAGAAGTAAACGTGTGTGGCAACCTGAGTTAGGAAGGTGATCAAAGCTGCAGTAGCTAGCCCACTCAATATTGTTATTCTCTTTCGTGGGTATATCCTGTCACTTATAATGCCTAAAGCTACAAGTACCTAGATCCAAGCAGATGAAGGGCCAATTCTAGCTGGATATGTATAATAATGGTCCGGGCTGATCCGAAACATCCGACGCGCGATCTATACGCGGGGCACGCAGTCTGAGTCCGACCTTGGCCGGCTTTGGCCACTACCAAAATAATGTTGTTTTGATACAAATGACCAAAAAGAAGTCATTTTGGTAGCAGAGGCTTGGGCCATCAAACCTTTCGGACTGGGCTGGATTATCTAATTCCAGCTATTGCAGAACAGTCCAAAGAACTAAATTATTACAGAAGTTACACAAAGCGCTGAACAGGAAACATCATTGATGGATTAATTTGCATTCAAAATGAAGCAATTTCTTCCTAGTGGTTCAAATAGGCAAAGCTAATGAAAGTAATATGCTTTTAAGAATGATTTATAATTCCTGAATCCATCATACAACAGGTTAAAATTCCAAGGCCATAACAATTAACGTATTTCAGTACTTATTATTTCACAAGAAGTAGTTCAGTGTTTGTTAAAACAATGGTGCTTGGAGAATTTCCGCATGGAATCAACTCAACTTACAAGAATGTGACAGGAAGAACACCAGGGCATTGGTGGCAGTCCTTCAGGCGTCAGTTGAAAAGTGAAACCTTCTATGGTTCCTAAAAAAGAAACGTTTCCATGTCAGTACCACAGCTATAATGAATGTCAACCAATAAATGATGGGACTGAAAATCCACATACTACCTTTGAAATACGAAGACCATCTCCTGCAATTAAACAGATTCCAAATCCCGAACTGATACGAATTTCTTTTACATGATTTCTAAAAATTTAGTGTCTGCGAGATCCTAGAACTGTCTTCTGGTTGCTCGGAACATAAGCAAATTGGTTGAAATCCATATCAACAGTTGGCCTTCAATGTATAGAAGTTGTATATTCATCATAGGTGAAGCATCAGAGCAATGTGGAAAGTAAAAAAAATTAATTAGTCACCAGAAGTGAATGTGGTACCTGCTGGGACAACTCTTCCTAATATCTCTAAAAGGTGCACGAAGACCACTGGCGCGAGAACCAGATGAAGAGAATCTAAATGATGAGATCATTGATGCGAATCTTTCCATAGATCTCTCTGCTATGTTACAATAATGGTTTAAATGTGAAATGTCAGATCCAAATTTTGCTTCCTCAGGTTTCATCTCCTCCATAATTGCGTTGTCAAGGTTTTGAGCACTTGTACGTATATGCTTGAATCCAATGTTCTCCTGAAGTAGTCGAGCAACAAACAACTCTGCATGTTAAAATATGGCTAAAAGAAATTGATGTCAACCAGCTTAGTAGAATGCCTTGGGGCTTGCCTAAAGATTTGAAAGCAAATCACACATACATGTACTATAGGGGTGAATGTCATAATACAAAAAGGAGCCATCTCTGCTTCCACAGCTCAATGATTGGAAAAAGGACAAAAACCAAATTAAAACATATAAAATATATTGAAGTGCTTACTTTTTCTAGAAAGTCATCAGAGGAGCTCTTCCTTTTTGTGGATCTGTTATTCGGATCGTCATTTTCAGAATTAACACCCTCAAGAAAAATCCCCTTCCTAGCATCATTGAATTGATCATCCTCAACTACAAAACCTAGTTTTTCATCTTGATTGTTCTTATCCATTAAACCATGCTGAATGTCAGGGCTCTTCATAATGACATTTTTGTTTTCTGTGTTTGACTTGCAAGAAGTCTCAAGAACAATATTACCACACAAATCATTTGCAAAATCATTCAATAGAAGCCTTTCTTGTCTATCAGTTTGGTTACCCTTGGTTACCAACTTTTTTTTGAAATATGAACTCCGAACAACGGGCCTCTTGTTCTGCACCATTGTTTTGCCCTTACACTGCATTAGTAAAGCTTGACCTGGTAGAACTGTCGAATCTCCAAGTTTTAGAGGCAAGGTCAGTCCTGGACTTCCATCTACCAAATCTGATGGTTCCATGTGTATATAATAAGGCAAATTCATATAGTAAAGAATCCTTTAACAGTTATCAGTCATTTAAAAAGTGAAGTTAGATCCTACCAGGACTTCCAGACTCTGATAACCTTACTTCGTCAGAGAGATCACTTTCCACCTGTAAAAGGACATTCACAAAATTAAAATGGAATAAGAAAGCGAAGAGTTTCAACCAACAAAATCTTGACCAACTCCAAAAGAAAACACTAACAGCACTCTTAGGAGGGGGTTTTTCGACTTTATCAGAGTCAATTGGAGATGCAGCAGAGCTATTCATATCACAAGAAGCAACATCTAAATGACAATCTTCCTTGATGTTTGGGTTACTGATGTCCTTGGGACTAGATATTGGTGACTTTCGAGGGACCCTAAATGTTCTCTTTGCTTCAAGTGATGCAAAGCCTTAATATGTTAGGGAAAGTTGAAATTAGAGAAAATTTAAATAAAATGGACCACAAGAAGGTAACCTTGTCAATCAAAATAGGAACTCGCAAGCATCCCTGTTTATATATAGCATCCCCAATGAACTAGTCAATCCCTGACTTTAGTTCATCAAATATTCAGTCTAAAGCATGCGCTATATGTGTGTGTGTATATATCATCCCTATATAGAAGTCTATCCTGCAAGACTGGTTCGGTCCTTATTTTCTAAGCTAGAGGAGACAAAAAATATAAGAAACAACACAATAAGATCTCCAAAGAAATCTCAACAGGGATTCAATTACTCCTACGTTGTGTTCCATCTTGTTCCAGTACCTGCAATAGTCAACACACTTGTTTGTGGTAATCGTGAATTTTAATGAGATTCTTTCAAATGTCATATATGATGAATTCTTTAAAACCAACAAGGTATCAACAATAAGGCTACAAGGATACAAAAATATTTTGTCAGGACATTCTTCTGCACAGGCAAATCTAGCTTTTTCTTTCCACTTTCCAATTTGGACTTTCTGGATTCAGAGATTTTCTGAAGGACCCCCTCAGAACTAGCTCTTTCTTCCTGTCAGTGCAGCAAAAACTTAAAATTGAAGTGAAACAACAAATTGAAGTGAAACAACCCACTTGCAGAAATAAATATAGGTCAACTTATGATTGAAATTCCTTAATTGTATGAGAAAAGATAAACAGTAAAGGTCATAGCAGAGATGTTGCAAGTTCCACGTATGGATCATTTCAATGGGCACATGATGTTTATCCGAGATAAGCTAATGCATTTTCAAACTGTAGAGTGGCTATTGGAGTCTAGAGTTCACGTTGATTACATGAATTAAATTATCCAACATTTTTACCACTATGTTTATTGGCTATTCTTCTTCCTGAAAGACAGCAGGAAAAAATAATCTATCAAAATCCTACATAAACAGCACCGTGGTCCTAGAGGATAAATAACAGTTTGGCAAGATAAATGCCCTAAAACATTATACAAAAACATGTGAAGATTGAGTTCTACATCACTTTGAAAGCATAAAAGACTTCCTAGGAATGCTGACCAACCAGTTGAAGCACTAGATTATCGTTACTTTGCCAACACTTGCATGCCCTTTCCTTTCATTTCAGACTAATACCTTGTCTGATTTTCTGACTGACAACACCACTTTCCGAGATTATACAACTAAACTTTTCAAGCCAATAGGAAAATAAAGTTTCTTAGGTTGGGAAGGAAAAGCTGGTAGTCATTAGGTTGATCATGGTCAATTCACCTGTTGCCTATTATGAGAAAAGAAACTTCTACAGTTTTCACACAGAGACGTGCAGTAATTGAAAAATAAGTACACAAAATGGACAAAACTAAACTTTTCAAGCAAATGGGACAATAAAGTTTCTTAGGTTGGGAAGGACAATTGGTGATCTAATGGTTGATCATGATCAATTCGCCTCTTTCCTATTATGAGAAAAGAAACTTCTGAGTTTTCAAACAGACATTTATAAACATATAAGCTGGACAGAAGATACCTGAAATGGCATTTGGGTAAATGGATCCAGTTCACCTTTTGCTATGCCCTTAGCTATATGCTGTGGTATCAATGTATTTCAGGTTAAGGTCCAAATTGAAGTACCTAGATAAACGGGGGAAAGCAGAGCATGGGTGATTAAACTAATAAGTTAATTTATCCAAAGGATATGGCCCTAGAAAGTCCAATGCATAGCCAGGATCATCAGATATGTGAGACAAATACACAGTATTTTCACTGTCAGGATTGTAAACCCGTTGATGTTGGAAAGTCATTATTGCTTTTCGGAATGATTCTTCATAACCAGGAGGAATGCACACAGTGGTATATCTCAAGTGTTTGATTATCTAAAAAAACATAAAATAAACCATAAAATCAGAATTCTTAGTGAACAAAAGCTAAATCAGTTAATCATGAGAAATTCACAAGATAAGCTTTCTATCCCTTCGTAATCACATTTTATTCTTGTCAAAATCTGAGGACATTTTAGCAGTTCAGTTGTCAAGTGCATTCATGACACAACTTACCTTGTCATGACTCTTAAACTTTGTAATCAATGCATGAGCCCTTTTAAGTCCCATTCCCGGAAGTGACTGCAAATAATCACAGCCACTCAAAATGCACATCTCAAGGAGCATTTGTTTGGTAAAACCTGAAAAACTTATTTCCTTGTTTTGATGAAGCCTCGAATGCTGGAACTCAACACCTTGCCCATACTTGTCCATTTTAAAGATAATCTGAATAAAATATTACTTTAATCTATTCAAAGGAGCTGAAATAATGATAAAAATGTAAATTTTTATAGGAAAAGCAACTGGATTTTTATGGTATTAAAAGGAATTGAAAAACTCACTCTGGGACAGCCAAATGGTATGAGATCAGAGTCCTCAGATATAACTGCATCAACTTGTCTGTTAACAGCCAAGAAGGTCATTTGAGCATCAGCCTCATATGGTGCCACAATATAAGACACGTCCTCCTGCTTTAAAACCTTTCACATACAACCATATAATAGAGGCAATGTCATCTCATACTAGATAAAGAATGTGCAAATAATTTATTATTACTACCTGGATCAATTGAAGTGCAATAGAAGGTGAAATATCAACAGCCTTCTGGTAACACTCATATGCAGCAGCTGAATTTCCATTTGACTCATGCTCCCTTGCACGTGTAAGATTTTCCTTTCTTGCCCTGCATTCATAGTGCAAAAAATGTCTTTTGTAGCATGTTTTTAATAATTGAATGACTAGTGCACTGAACACAGACTCCAAGTCCCATTGATTAAATGGAATAAGCACCTTGTGTACAGCTAAAGAACAAATAAATCTGATTAAGCATGGCAAAAGTTTGGCACCTCAACTTTGCTTATCTGAAGAGACTTAGTAGTCAGTTGCATAAAGAAAACTTCATCGAGAAGGTAGTAATAAAAACAAAGTGAGGCAAGGACCATTTCTCAGTTAAGGGATTGATTAAAAAATTCCCAAAACCTTGTCCAGAGGAAACATAAAATACAAGGTTGCAAGATCAGGTGAATCACATCCAACAATAGAATTAATGACAAAGGAGTAATAACTACAGAAAGCCTACACGTGTAACAATCTGATACTTTCTAATGCTGTAACCAAAGCTGAGAAGGTTTAAAGGCATTGGCCTTTAGTTCAAGGCATGATAAGTAGACAATATTTAGAACTTGAAGGTTATAACTTGCACTAAAAATAGACTTAGATGATCAAAACACGCATGTTCAGCCAGTAGCTCATGGTTGAATCTTAAATTTAGTAATTCTGTTTGGCTGTCAACTTATTCATGTCTTACTCTATTATGGAAATCAAGCTGACAAACAGATCAACAATTCAAGATGTATGGCATACCTTGCACGTTTGTTTTCTTGCTCAATCTTCATTGGAAGAATGCCTCCATCGAAAACAAGGATGGGCTTAACGCCATAATGACGCAGCAAATTCACCCGATGCATGCAGTACTCAATGTGCCTAGGAGATTGGGAAAATGTGCCAATGTAAACGACAAAATATCAAATAGAAATATCTTCTCATAGACATCTTATTGCCCATAACAACTAGAACTTTGTTTCAAGAATGATCACCACTTATCCAATTAGAATAACTAAAGGAATGAATGGAAATGCTAATCTATTCTCAGGAAAAACACGATGGAGGAAAACAGTGGTATTGTCAACATTCTTTAAAACTTTCAACTTGTAGCAAAACTAAGAAATCTATTGACAACCACAGGAAAACAGAAGCAGCACAAAAAGATATTAAGGAGCTTAAAGATTTGCAACTGGTACGAAAATGCACAGACGCAATAAACAAGCGCATCCACGATCAACTAACAGTTTCACTTACATAATTGCAACCATAAGGAAAGACATGAAATTCTATATCCTAAAAGCTAATATTGCACAACCTTCCCAAGCAATAGTATAAATCACCTCTGATAGAAAAATCAAAACTTTTCAGCACCCCATCAGATATATGCGCAATGTACGAATAACCCAAAAGGATTAATGCATCAAAACGGCCAATGAACGAATACCCATTAGTCCAAACCAATTAAATCTTGAAAATTTCCCCCTCGTAACGTAGAAGCACTAAAATAGTGAGAAAGGATAAGAGCGATAGAAACCTGGTGGTAGGTAATCCTTTGCAAAGCTGGGTGCTGCAAGACAAAGCGCCCTTGTGGAGCCAGGAGTAAGTGTCAACAGCAACGCAACATCCCTCCAAGTCCTTGATATGGATTGGTACCATTATCGATTTCAAGAGAGGCAAAAGCCCCTGTATACCCATAGTTGTTTGTTCTTCCTATACACATTAAGCTGGTTATAGTCTAATCATCTGTGCTTTAATCAGAATGCAGACCTCCAGACCATTTTACTAACGCTCATTTGATATGGTGTGACCGTGGTTGAGACAGGAAAGCTGAGGATGTATGTGCGTTGAATGGATGGAGGGCTCGAGGTTGACATTGGCGGGAACACATTTGGTTGGAGGATTTATTATAAAATTATTATAAAATAATCTATAAATTTTATAACATTATCAAATAATATAAATTTGATATAACAATCATTTCTTTACTTTTATTATAAAATCATTTTTTATATGACCATCTTCGGGGATCTATACTTGCTTTGTATCCATCACAGCTCCGCCATTGCTAATCGGTGAGTTTTGCCTTTCTTCAAGCAAATATCATTTCAGTCTCATCTGGGCTTCTCTTCCATCTTCTAACTTTCGCCCTTTTTACCTTCTACGCAACTATTGTTCTTGCTATTTTTTTGTTTATTTTCCCTCATGGTCTTAATCATGTATAATTTATCGGTTTGATCACTGCCGTTTTAGTACAGGCTGCACTACTTGGTAAGTTTTACAAATACCCATTTCAAAGTTTTAGCCTTTGTTCCATTTCTTGATAGTTTTGTTGCCCTCGTTTTGGAGCAGATATGTGGGTTTAGTTTCCTTATATGAATTCCGGTTCTTTTTGTCAGAAAACCCTCTCTTTCTATCTCTTTGCTGGTTTGTAACTTTTATTCCTGGTAAAACCTGTTCAACTATTTCCTTAGAACCTTACTTGCTCCTTATGCTTTGAATATGAAGTAGGGACCCTTATCCTAGCATTGATTGACTTTTAAGCTTTTGTTCGGCCTCTGGTTTGCAAATGTGTGGGAAAATGACCCTTTTCCTATCAGCTGATTGCCAAACAGGACCAACATCCGTCTATCACCAAAGAACTCTCTAAAAGCATCCCATAAGCTGTCACAATAGAATATTCTAAAGGCATCTACATAGCCAAAGGTTTGAAAATAAGGCAAAGACCTTGACAAGGAGCTGTTGACAAAGCATCAATAATTTGTGATAAGGAGTCTTTACCAATGCAAAGAAAACATGCAACTCAACAAGTTTCATTAATTACAGTGATAGTTTATAAAAGCCTAGACCCATATCTACAGGACTAAGAACTTGTAGATTGAGATCCCCAGTCTTCCACAAAGCTAAATCAGGGCCCCAAGGACCATCGGCTTCAAATGAAATATGACCACTGTAGCTTAAAGGAACAAATTCTGATATTCGCCATTTGCAAGCTGACAAAGCTGATTGTAGGAGGATGTATCTGACAGCAGATTCACAGAACACTCAGAAGTCATTGGAAGGTCATGTAAACTAAGGTTGAAAGAATAGCCTAAATCTGAGAAGTACAAACTACAAGAAAAATTTGCTGTAACCAACAAAAAATTTCTTCATCAAACAGAAACACTAGTTAGTTCTTAAATGAAATGCAGGTCACATTTAATTTTGCCAAACCAATTTCACGTGCTTTTTAACCGTGAAAGGGTAAGAGTTATTTTCCACACAGAAAGTTGCAATTCAGTGATGGGATGCAAAATGCACAAAAACAAAATCGAGAAGCTACTTTGAATGCCCACAAACTCATGTACAAAACTTCCACCTCATGATCATTTACAACTTCAATGAAAATCTAGAAAGCAAAAGAACAAATATTATGATGTCCTGTTGACCTTGTCATCAAAAACAAAATTTTCTAGAGAAGCAAAAAGTAAATGATTACCGAACGAGTCACCGAAGTTAGTCCAGATCTCAGCTTGGATAGACTTTTCAGAATCAGCAACACCAATAACCTCAACAAAAGTTGTTAGAGGAGAAGGTGGTGCAGAGCCTTTCACAACAATCTGATGATCATTGGTGGACTTGGCGATCACAGAGCCACGATCAGATCCTACAATCTGAAGCACTGCCCTTACCCTCTTCTTCACGTGCATTGCCAACAACCCACCATTCACAAAAATTGCAGGTTTCGACGTATCCATGCCTGAGAAAAAGACCTCTTAAAAACTACAGGCGAAAATACATAATGATACATATTTATTCCGATGTCAGAGTTCAAATTCGACGCCCTCATGATAATATAATGGGCAAAGATTTCATCTTTCTCATCGATTGTTTCAGGTGCCTGTAATCATTCATAACGAATGGGAATCCAAATCAACTGGACCACCCAGTTTATCGAAGTCTAAATCGCAACATATAAATTTAGAATTGTACAGAGAAGGAGAGCAATAGGGGTATACCTGAAATTTGCTTTTATGGGAGTGACCTCCAAACCCTAGATTTTAGGCAAGAAAGGCAGATGATTAGGGTATTAGTTTACGCTGTGTTTTAGCGGGAAATTAAAAATCTTAAAAATTCTACCTCAAACAACGTCGTTTTCATGTCGTCTCTTACCGTTGTAGCCTGTTTTGTAATTTGAGAGCCCCTGTCAATGTTTAACATCACTATGAGCGAGTATTTCCTAAAAATATATTAGAGAATTAAAAAGCAAATAAGAACTATTGTTCTTGGGCTGAGTTTGATTAGTTGTATTAATAAGGTTCAGGTGACTAGTCTGGGCGACTCGAGAGCAACCGAGAGACTGACACTCAGGATGCTGCTGAAACTTACTGGAGGCACAACGTACTGGTGAACATTAGAAGACGTCGCCATTGCCTGTACTGCATGAGTGCATGCATGACAACATCTGGCAACCGATCTGGTTCTTCACTTGATTCGTTAGTATTTTATTCGAGTTACACTTGCATTTAACTCAACTTCCTTCATGCTTTCATCATCTACACCCCTTAGTTGGCTGTAGCTTCTCCAGAGATTCCATTATTCGAATAAATATTTTTTCAATATACATCACATTTAGATTTTGACGTATCAAATTAGTTTTTTAATATGAAAAACACTAAAAGATACTTTGTTTTCTTCAACCAAAATTTTTACTAATGCTTTTATGAACTTCTCTAATTTCAAGTTCTATAACTTTCAGTAACCCTAATTCATCAATCTCCTGCAATATCTCGTCATTAGGTTTGCAGGGTGAGAAGGCGTTTATATCATCATATTCTTAATGAAGTTTTGTTTATTGCATCTAAATGGATGGTCTAAAGGAAGAAATATCCTGTCGTTGTCAAACCAAAATGTTTTGGCCCTGTTAGGAAGATAAAATGCATTAAAATCATTGTTACAGTAAGGGCATGCCAATTTTCTTGTTGTGCTCCATCCAGACAACATAGCATACGGAGGAAAATCACTAATAGTCCACATCAAAGCTGCTCCCAACAAAAAATTTTGTTTAAGAGACACATCATATGTCTCTACACCAAATTCCCAAAGATAATGTAATTCAGATACTAGTGGTTGTAAGGATAGATCAATTTATGCTTTAGATTCGTATGCCCTGGCACAATCACCGTTAAGAATATATATGCCTCATTCATATACATCCATGAAGGCAAATTTTAAGGAGTAATTATGATAGGTCATGATGAATATTGTTGGCTAGACTGACCAAAAAGTTGGAATTCATCTATCGACAATCCCAACCTAACATTTCGACTTCAGCTGTAAACTCAAAGTGGGTGTTACTGAAATGTTTCCATATGAGTGCATCCGATGAATGGCTCATTATTCCATCTTCATGTTCGTGTCATTATGCAATCTCATGTGAGAAGCAATAACACCAGAGACATATAGTCTTTGAAGTCTCAGAGTTAGCAGAAAATAATACATCCGCTTCCAGGTTACTAATTTCTGTTTCATAAAATGTTTTCTAGGTTTGAACCTAAATTGACCATAAAATTTGCACTCTTGTAATTCCATATTATCTCCTTAAAACAACATACATCCCAAGTTGCAACAATCAATTTTTTCAATTGGCAAACCAAGACTACTAAAAAGTTTCTTCATATTGTAGAAATGATCAACCAATGTATGATTAGAAGGCAATGATTTATTATATCAAGCAAGAATTTTATCCAGACTTTGATAAAAAAATATGCCCTTTAGATTTTATGTTGAATATTCGAGTAATTGAAGATAATTGAGTTATGGTCTCATAATTTGGCCATAATTATTGGTCAGTTGATTTTAATAAGTCAAAACACTTTTTTACAAGTAGGTTTAGTTCTTCTTCAACATTTTTAATATTTGCCTTAAAGGTATAACCGGTTGCATCATAAACCATTTAGATGAAGGATTTTCAGTTGCACCCATATTTTTTGTTATAAATCCAGTCCCCCCTTCAAACCCATCCACATTTATTGAAGAGTTTACTTCATTACCCCTTGAGGTGCTACAAATTAATGGCTTCCCATGTCGTGTCCACTCAAAAAAATTTAGAATAAACCCTTTTTTTAACAAATGGAGATTCACTTCATCAATAGGAAGAAAACAAATATATTTGCACTTTTTTATGTGGACATTTGATTTTTGGACCATCCATATATGCAGGTTGAGAACATGCACAGTGAATAAAAGCTTCAACTCCCTCAATAAACTCAAGATTAATGAAAACATCAGATCTTAATCATCTATACATCCAAAATCTATCAACATTACTCATTTCTGCAAAACTATTATTTGAAAAAGTGACTGTAGTAAGATATAATAATCATTACGGTGGTGTCCATATTAATTGTAACATCCCGTTACCCAGGTTAGGGCTAGAATCGTGAATTTTGATATTTTGATGAGGAAAATGTGTTTTAGC
>JANITX010160153.1:0-14583 GCA_027564395.1 Erythroxylum ulei
AGTGCAACGTGAGTGGAGTGAATAAATAAGAGTAGGGGCTGCTTCGATTCTCCTTTCCACCAGCAGTTAGGACATAGATGCTTCAACGTGATCTTCGTTTTTCAGCCAAGTTAGCGCCAACGTCCTTTAAGTCTCTCCCCTCAGCTACCTCACGTTCTCTTCTTTTTATCTCCACCTGCTACTTACGCAAACTCCTTTAACTCTCCAGCTGTTTTTTTTGTCTTCACCAAGCCACAACGTTCTTACCAGCAGCTTGCGATTTTTTCCCAGCAGCTTGTAACGTTTGGTCTCTAACAAGGAAGTCTTTGGCTGGTGGTGTGCGTCTTGGTATGGAGGTAGTGTTTGAGAGCTTTTGTGAAGTATGGATGGATTGTGAAGTGAGTGGCCCTCTTGTCTCTCAAAGCTCCTCTTGAATGGTGTAAAGTTCCTGCTCCTCCCATTCTGCTAACGTGTTTTTCCTTCAATGTCTTGCTTTATTGCCACAAGTTTCCACCAGCTATCTTCACGCAGCTGTCTTGTTTTTATCTCCTAGCCAAAACGTTATTCCCTAGCCATGTCACTTGTCTTAAACCCACCTTTTTTAACACCTTCTGCGCCAACGTTTTTTTATCTCCGGAATGTCCACAACTCTCCCTCCTTTCACGCCACAAACTTCTCTTTATCTCTATGTATTGATTGTATTTTAGTATTATCTTTGGTCCACCTTTCACGCTACACCTAGCTCTTGCATTTTTTTAATTCTTTGCCGCCAGCTTCCTTCTTTTGTCAAATAAACACACGCACATTGCTGCTCCACCTTGCCGCCAGCTTCATTTACCATTTGTTTTCTATCCTTTTAAAGTCCATAATCTCATGCTCTCCTTTTAGCACAAGCTTTCATTTTCCTTGGCCAAAATGTTAACATCCAAAACATTAACGTTTTTGTTTTAATATCCTTCCTTCCTTTTAGAGCTTTCCTTGCTTTAAGCTTTTAAAAATTCCAAATCTAATGTGTACCTAAAATTAAAACAAATAATTCTTAATTAGTACAATTTAAATATTAAATGGACAATAATTTAGCGAATTATGTATCAAAAATTAATACAAAAATGTCCATTAACAACACCCCCACACTTGAATTATTGGTTGTCCTTAAGCAACTTACTTACGTCACAAACAACGTATTCTGTCTTTTCATTTTCAACGAGAATCAAGTGATTGCAATCCCTTAAAAAAATTCGACAAACTCGAGTATCAAACTACAACATGTATCATAATATTTTCATCAATGCACATAAATAAAATCAAAGGTAGATATCTTTGATCAAAAGCAAGCACAAAATTAAAATGAACTTTTCTCACGATATTCACTCATGTCACTCAAGTGTATAAGGGTTGTGTTTCGCTCAAAGCTTCCTCTAAGAGATTACACTACCATAGGCTTGCAAATTCACCCATTTTTCACTACATAGAATACATGCCATCATGGATCAAAAGGGCTTTTATTCAGGGTTGTAATGGGGTTTAGGTAAAGGTGAGGTAAAAAGAACAAAGGCTATTCACAAGTATTCACAAAGTACTAAGTGACGTGGGACAATCAAAAAGAACTTCTGAAATGTACATACAGAAATACAAGACTACAACTACTCATCACTATCAAACGCTACTATTTTGATCTTTTTTTCTCTTTTTTTCTTTAATTTTTCTCTTTTTTTTCTTTTTTTTGATTTTTTTTGTAACAATAAACATAAAGAAGATAGTAGTAGTACAAATCAACAACAACTGAGTAGATGTACCTCTAAAACATCTCAGAATAGCGTATAAAACAAAAGTCCCTAAGTCAAAGACATCAAATACTTAGTACTTCATTCAACTTGTGAAAGGGTAAGACTAAAAGTTTTCAAGTTTCAATGCAATGCGATTAATACAAAAACAACAAGGTCAAAGGCTCAAAGGGGGTAACAAGGGGAAAATAATTTGGTGGGTCATTTAAGCTAACGGTTTAAAATAAAGAAGGCCTTTATCATATCCATAAAGCATGTAACTAGCAGTACCAAACAGGTTCAGAGCAAGTTCTGAAGGTAATCTACATAGGGAAGCATCACATATGACAAAGAAAATAAATGACTATAAGATGTAGTCATATGGCTCAAGACCTCACATGTGTTTAAATGAAAATCCATCAAAATTTCATACATTGCCTCATCACTCAGCATCAGTTATTGACTAAGTTTATGCAATTGACTACTTTAATTAATCCACATGGTTCACTATCCTCTCAAACTGCCTATTCCAAGTTCATACAAACAACTCAATTTTCCATCCATCTGCTTTGAAAGAATCGCATGGTCAATTTCATCAAAACTAGTACCCAAGTTAGTTACCAAAAAAGTCATAACCATTCAAGTGTGTATTTCTCAACATCAACATCAACATCATTAGCATGCACATAATCTCAATCTCATCATCAACATCAATATCATTAGCATACACATAATCTCAATCCCCCCACACTTAATATGAACATTGTCCTTAATGTTCAAGTAGTCAACAATCAAACACAAA
Source organism: Erythroxylum ulei (assembly GCA_027564395.1). Classification (NCBI taxonomy): domain Eukaryota; kingdom Viridiplantae; phylum Streptophyta; class Magnoliopsida; order Malpighiales; family Erythroxylaceae; genus Erythroxylum; species Erythroxylum ulei. Next base: position 2,545 of record JANITX010160153.1, read on the forward strand.
GAGGGGAAAGAGAAAGAAGAAACTTCTTTGAAAAAAGAATCGGCCAAGAACTCTTGATCACCAACCACGCAAACCTAAAGAAAACTCAAAACAACTCAAAAAAATGCATTAAAAGAAACGAAAAGGAAACAATGAGAAAAAATGAAAGAAAATTGCTGTCCTACTAGAAGGCATGCACTGCGATCAAGGAGGAAAAGAGTCATAAAGAGACAATCGCTCCTCAGAATTACCCACAAACCTGGGCATATACAATTTAGCCTGTTGGTCATTTACCTTGAACGAATTCTGATTTTCTCATTTTACTTTAAGGACTCAAAAAGGAAGGACTTGGATTACCGTGAATGGACCATACCACCTTGACTTAAGCTTCCCTGGAAAAAATGAAGACGGGAGTTGTAGATCAATACCTTGTCACCTACCTTAAAGTCTCGGTGGAGGATCTTCTTGTCATGCCACTTCTTCACACGCTCTTTATACAGCTTCGAATTGTTACATGCATCCAAACGGAACTCTTCAAGCTCATGAAGCTGCATAAGTCTCTTAGCACCTGCAGTAGACAAATAAAAGTTAAGAAATTTGGTAGCCCAGTATGCATGATGCTCTAACTCAACTGGAAGATGACAAGACTTCCCATAGACTATCTTGAATGGTAACATGCCTATGGGTGTCTTAAAGGCAGTCCTATATGTCCAAAGTGCTTTAAAGACCAGTCCGGCCTAGAAGCATTAACAGTTTTCTCTAATATTTTCTTTAATTCCCTTTTTGAGACTTCAACTTGTCCACTAGTTTGGGGGTAGTATGGAGTAGCAACCTTATGGATCACCCCATACTTAGCTAATAATGAATCAAAAAGTTTATTGCAAAAATGCGACCCCCATCACTAATGATAGCCCTAGGTGTGCCAAAACGTGTGAAAATATTCTTTTTCAAAAACTTAACAACACGTCTAGACTCATTTGTAGGCAATGCCTCTGCTTCCACCCACTTGCTAACATAATCAACAGCAACCAATATATATTGATTGGAGAAAGACTTAGGAAATGGTCCCATGAAGTCTATGCCCCAAACATCAAAAACCTCACATACAAGAATGTTAGTCAATGGCATGTCATGTCTCCGACTAATGTTTCCGACCCTTTGACACCTATCACAAGATTTGACAAATGCATATGCATCCCTAAATAAGGTGGGCTAATAAAAAACTACACTCTAAAACTTTATGAGCTGTCCTAGATGCACCATAATGTCCCTCGGCTTCTCTAGAATGACAATGATGTAATACAGAGGACATTTCTTCTTCAGGAATGCAACGCCTAATAATACCATCAACATAAATCTTGTAAAGCAAAGGATCATCCCAAAGATAGTATCTTACCTCAAACAAAAAGTTTTTCTTTTGAGCATAAGAAAGATCAGGGAGATAGATATTACCAGCAAGGTAGTTTACATAATCTACAAACCATGGAGTGACCATTATAATCATCAGATGCACATCAGAAAAAGTCTCCTGAATGTCTTTCTTTGTTGCACTCTCCATGGCAGCTTCATCTAACCTTGACAAGTGATCAGCTACGAAATTCTCGGCTCCTTTCTTATCCCTCAGCTCAATGTCAAATTCCTGCAAAAGTAACACCCAACGAATTAGTCTTGATTTAGCGTCGGATTTTGTCATCAAGTATTTCAAAGCTGAATGGTCAATATACACAATCACTTTAAACAAAACTAAATATGAGCGAAACTTATCAAAAGCAAACACAACTGCTAACATCTCCTTTTCTGTGATGGTGTAGTGGCGTTGTGCATTGTTTAGTGTCCTACTTGCATAAAAAATGAAATAAAAAATCTTACCTCGTCTTTGGCCTAAAACAGCACCCACTACATAGTCACTTGCATCACACATTAATTCAAAAGGAAGAGACCAGTCAGGAGATATAAGAATAGGTGCAGTCACAAGCATATTCTTTAACAATTGAAAAGATGTCAAACATTTATCATCAAAATTAAACACATCTTTTTCAAGCAACTCAGTCAAAGGTTTAGCAATCTTAGAAAAATCCTTAATGAACCTACGGTAAAATCCAGTATGGCCTAAAAAACTTCTAATGGATCTAACATTGTTTGGAGGTGGAAGTTTCTTAATGACATCAATTTTTGCTGGGTCTACCTCTATACCCTTGCTAGAAATTTTGTGACCTAAAACAATGCACTCCTGTACCATAAAATGACATTTTTCCCAATTAAGCACTAAATGGGTCTCTTCACACCTAATCAAGACTTTCTCTAAGTTATCCAAGCATGCATCAAATGAAGTACCAAACACAGAGAAGTCATCCATAAAAATTTCAATGCAAGATTCAAGCATATCAGAAAAAATAGCCATCATGCATCTTTGAAATGTAGCTGGAGCATTGCATAACCCAAATGGCATGCGTCTATATCCAAATGTACCATAGGGACAGGTAAAAGTTGTTTTCTCCTGATCTTCTAGGGCTATCGGAATCTGCAAATATCCACTATATCCATCTAAGGCACAATAAAAATCATGTCCAGCTAATTTCTCAATCATTTAATCAATGAAAGGTAAAGGAAAATGATCTTTCCTGGTAACATCATTCAACTTCCTATAATCTATGCACATTCACCACCTAGTTACCTTCCTAGTGGCTATTAATTCATTTTTCTCGTTTTCAACCACAATGGTGCCTCCTTTTTTTAGCACCACATGCACAGGGCTAACCCAACCAGAATCAGAAATGGGGTAGATAATACCTGCATCTAGAAGCTTTACTATCTCATCTTTCACTACCTCCTTCATATGTGGGTTAAGTCTCCTCAGGGGCTGCACTATAGCCTTACTTCCATCCTCCATGAAAATATGATGTGTGCAAAAGGAAGGGCTTATACCTTTGATGTCTGTAATAGACCACCCAATAGCCTTCTTGTAGTCCCGCAGTACCCTCAACAGTTGCTCCTCCATGGAACCTGACAAACAAGAAGAAATGATAACTGGTAAGTGTTCAAGTGGGTTAAGATAAACATACTTTAAATGACTCGACAGAGGTTTAAGGTCAAGAGAAGGGGGCTCTTCAATTGAAGGCTTTAGAAATGGCTTAGCTAGATGTTGGAGAAGCTCGTAGGCCTTATAATGCGTCCAATATGCCAGCTCCAACTCAACTGCAATATCCTCCAACTCTTCTTGCAATTCTTCCCCTAACTCTTCGATCATTCCTTGCGCTTCTTCTTCCAACAAATTTGCACAAATAATAGAAGAATCATCAACATCAGAAGAATAAATATCAATAAAATGGCAAGAGTCAAGATTAGAAGGATGCTTTATAGCGTTGAACACATCGAACACTAGCTCTTCATCTTGAAGTCTCAAGAAGAGCTTTCCACATTGCACATTGATGATGGTCCGTGCAGTGGCCATGAAAGGTCTCCCAAGAATGATGGGGATGTCTATATCTTCCTCTATATCAAGGACTAAGAAATCCACTGGGAAGATGAACTTCTTGACCTTGACCAATACATCCTCAATGATTCCCCTCGGATAAGTGATTGACCTATCTGCTAGCTGAAGTGAAATAGTAGTGGATTTGGCCTCCGCCAATCCTAACTTTCTGAAAACAGAAAGAGGCATTAAGTTAATGCTCGCGCCCAAATCCATTAAAGCCTTATATATATTTAAATCACCAATAACACAAGGAATAGTAAAACTCCTTGGGCCCTTAAGCTTCGGTGGTAGCTTTCTCAACAATATGGTTAAACACTCCTCATTCAGCTTCACTATGGCATACTCCTCAAACCTTCTCTTATTAGACAAAATTTCTTTTAAAAGTTTCGCATAAGAAGGCATCTGCACTATGGCCTCAACAGAAGGAATGTTTATATACAACTTTTTAAATATCTTGAGAAGACGACCAAATTTCTTATCTAATTGCGTACCTTTCAACCTTTGAGGATAAGGAATCCGAGGTCTTACCGGATTTGTGATGGGGTCAGCAAACAACCGTGGATGATCCTCCTTTTCAGTTGGTGCTTCCTTGGCCTCCTTGCCACTCTCCCGACTCTCTTCTTCATTCTTTTCCACTTATTTATCCTTCTGCTTCTCCTTAACTTCTTCAAGCTGTCTGCCACTCCTCAATAAAATAGCCTTTGCATGTTCTCTCGGGTTGGCCTCAATAGTGCTAGGCAATGAACTCGAAGGTCTTTCCTTCAACAAACTTGCAATCTGGCTCATCTGATTCTCCAAATGTCTGATAGAAGATTCTTGATTTTGCATCCTAACCTTAGTAGTGGAAATGTACTTTGAGAGTAGCTCTCCGAGATTAGATTTTTTTGGTCGCGCAGGATTAGGAACCTTAAAACCTAGGGGTGGCTGTCTCTGAACATTGGATGACTGTGGTTGTGCCACCTGATCGTTTCACCAAGAGAAATTTAGATGATTCCTCCACCTTGGGTTGTAGGTGTTAGAATATGGGTCCCCTCGTTGTCTGTTATAATTGCCCACATAATGGGTCTCTTCAGTCTCTTGAGCAAAAGGATTTTCGACTTGACACTCAGAAGATGCATGGGAATCTCCACCACAATGCTCGCAAACAGCATAGCTCCTTAATGAAAAGCTAGCTCCGTTTCTCACACTGTGCATCGAATTATACAATTTCTTTGTCAAAACATCCATCTGAGCATATAAAGCGATTGTATTGTCTACTTTACGAGCTCCTTTAGGTCGCTTTGGATGCCTTTCTGAATGATACTGGAAACTGCTAGTGGCCATTTCATCAATCAACCTGTAGGCCTGATTTGACATTTTCCTCATTAAACTACCTCTTGCAGCAACATCTATGGTACTACTGGTCGATGGGTTCATTCCTGTATAAAAAGTATTTACCTGTTGCCATGTAAAGAACCCATGACTAGGACACTGTGCCAACATATCCTGAAATCACTCCCATGCTTCATATAAACTTTCATTTTCATATTGTGTGAAGGAAGTGATCTCATTCTTCATCTTTGCAACCTTGGCGGGAGAAAAAAATTCGCCAAAAATAATCTCATCATCTCATCCCATGTAGTAATTGATCCCAACTGCAAACTAGCCAACCATGCTCTTGTCTTATCCCTTAGAGAAAATGGAAATAACCTTAATCTCACCGCGTCTTCCGATACTCCATTCTGCTTAAATAAATCACAAATATGCAAAAACATCTCCAAATGGGTGTTCAGATCCTCCAAAGGTAATCCTCCAAATTGAGATGCTCTCACCATGGATGTAATGCTGTGAGGAATTTCAAAACTCGCAGTTGTGATCGTCGGCCTTATAATCGGAGGCATGGGTCTATTGTTGTGCCCCATTGTCAAATCCATCATAGTTAACTCCCTTCTCTCTTCAGTATATGGCATCAACCTTTCTTCGTGATGTTCCATCTCTACGAATTGCTCTTCTCTAGTCCTTTCTGTTGAAGTACTACTCCGAGCCAATCTGGTTTCCTTACGCAACCTGCGAGCAGTTTTTTCAATTTCAGAATCTAATAGCAAATTCTCGGGCTTTTGACCACGAGTGAGCATAAACAAAATGGAACAAATAAAAAGCAAATAATAATAACCGAACTAAAGATGAAAAATAAAACACCCAAAATAAATAGGCAAATAAACAACAAAGCAAAAATTAAATCTGAGACAATTAATATCATCTACTCTAATGACTCACAATCAGAAATTTATTCCCTGGCAACGGCGCCAACACGTGGATGAATATACTAATATCAATCCATTGTTTAATAATGCCCAGAGTTTTCTGTTTCATTTTTCCCATTCTCTGTTTGTCATCTTTTCAGGTTTTGAAGGAACATTATCCTTCACGCCTTAGTCCACATCAATTGGATCAAAAAGATCATTGCAATATAGAAGGTCTTCCATCATAGCACTCCAAATAGAGTAATTTGATGACGTCAACTTGACCATAAAGTTGTTTCCACCTTCCATCATGATGGCTATGATACCACTTGTTTTAAGATAATATCACAACTCTCTAAAAGATTAACCAAAGTATCAAAAAAAAAAAACTCTTCAACTTACACCAGTAAATCAGTATAAGAATAAGAAACTTGACGACGAAACAAACACTAAGACTTACGTGAAAAACCCTCTAGTGTTGAAGAAAAAATCATGAGTTAAACCGATAAGTAATCTACTAAACTCAAATAAGGATTTACAAAAATTGATCTCTCACCCTACAACAACAAGTTGTCTCACAAAGTTTCAAGTTTGTGTATCCATGAACAAACACTTAAAAAAATCCAAAAAATAATAAAAAGGATGGGAATACAACACAACTTGCTCTCTCCCTATTTTTCCTCACATTTGGACGTTATGGCCACACCCTTATTTTAATTATTAATGAAAAGATTTTATCAAAATATATACCCTTATTTTGACCGAATCCTTTTACTACTAGCCTTGCCTTGTGCTTTATTAGCTTGTCATCATCTTTTTTTATATTGAACACTCATTTATTCTTTAATGCGTTTTTGCTTTTTGGAAACTTCACAAGCTCATATGTATTATTCTTATTTAGAGAATCCATCTCTACAAAAACCTACGTGTTTTTCTCCTTTATATCAAGAAACAGTTTTGTAAGTTACCGTGTATCTTCAACATCACCTCACTCGTAGATTTACACTGTCATAAAGAGTTACATGATCACCATATAAGATCATGTACGTCATTCACTCGAGCATGTACACGATTGTGTATGCCTTCATTCTTCACACGTTTTCAGAGACTTACACGGTTGATTCACACAGTTACACAAGTCAAGACACATGCATGTGGTACTCTACACAACTGTGTATCTCCTCAGAAGATATTCATCCATTTTGTCTTCACTTGTTTGTCATGCCCACGAATCATAAAAGCATTTACGATTACTGAAAGTCTCAAAATAGAGCTGTACACTCAATATTATGGACCAAAAGAAATATATAAAAAAGCATCCAATTCTTAAATTTTATTTAAAAATTCCATAAATTTTTATAATATATTTTGTTTTTTGTTAATTAAACCTTCATTTTTCTAAAATCACATTAATGTAAATTTGACTTACAAACTATTAGGAATAATAATATAAAATAAAGGAAATTGCATAATAAAATTCATGTAAAAATAAAATTTTATTCAAACATAAATAAATAAAATTATCTAAATAATATCACAAATATGATCAATATATAAATACTTACAAATTATTCATAGAATAAAAGGTCTTTTTGAAATAACACATTAACAAGTTTTTTGTCTCTTCCGAAAGATGTATCTTTTTCTATTATATATATTTTCTCATGTGGACCTTTACAACGTGGTTAACATCTCAACCTTTATTTAATCAATACATTTAATATATGTATGTATTTATCATGTTATGATAAAATATTTTCCCGTGTTCAATCTAAGTAGGGCAAAGAGAGTAATATTATTTTAGTTCAACAGATAATGTAAGATCTACTATAAGTGTCCTACATCAAAATGTCTTGATATCTCTCGTTCACATATGATGAGTCCTAATATGTTTTACGTTTCTATTTTTCATATTTGGCAAATAATATATGCGACCAATATATGTTGAGAACTCTTTTGCTATGTATTTATTAGGAACACGTAATCTTTCCACGGAAAATCAATATGGAGCAATCTTTCCACTCAATCTTATTATAGAAGTATCTTATATTCGCGTTGGTTTCTACAAATTAAAGAAGGTCGATCCTTTTTAAATACATATAGGTGCGAATCCAAATTTATTATGATTTTCCCTATTTCTTAATCTTTTAAATCAATTTGCTTTTTTAGAATGTTTCGTTAGAGTGAATCATTCATACTTTTCTAACACACAATATTTAAATATAGCGAATGTTAACTTAATTCTCTGGAATCAGAAATAGAGTAAACATAGTTTTCAAATTTGAAGTTCACGTAACCTCAAGGATCTTCGCATAAATAAAATTATGATTTGTATTATTTTTATTGGTTGATTATATGCCCAAAGTGCAATTTAAACTTCAATATCTACATAGAATACAACTTAAATCTTAACATTATAAAGCATTCAATTTAAACCCTAATGTTTTAAAAATATTTAAAACAAATCCTAAGTGGACAAAGAATTTGATGAAATTAAATATCTATCAGTTAAATGTCACGTCAACATTCACTATAACAAAACACGATTTTGGCGATGAAAAATTTCGTCGCTGAAAGACAATATACTTTTGCAGAATTTTTTTTGAGACGGTAAGAAATTGTTGAACCAATGGTCGCAAAAGCCTGGAAGCAAATAATTATTTGCGATATTTTCACCAAATCATCTCTTAAATGATTTTGCTACGATCACTCGTCAGTCTCAAAAAGGAATAGGTGAGGAGAAAAAACTTGTTAGAAATGGCTTATTGTGAAGTTTATTTTTGTGGCTAAAAGTAATTAACTTTTTTAGTGACCATTTATTTGCGTAGTAGAAAATATTAGCTACGTTTTTTGAAACATAGCTAATTGTTATTAGAGACGTTTTGGGAAACGTAAGTAAAAAGATTTAGTGATGATTTTGTATTTACAACTAAAAAGTTTTAGTGACGAATTTTTATTTTTAATTATACTTTCTTATTACCAATTTATCATTTAATTATAATTATTAATAAAATTTTTAATTCATGTTATTGTTTTTAACATGGTTTGAATTATAATTAAGTCACTTTTTTGAATTATTGTCGGTAACATTGTTTGAAAAATAATTAAGTAAAATAAAATAAAAAGTTTCATAATTAAAAATTAAATGCATTTTATTAAAAAATGTATTTAAATGATAATTACAAAAGTTAAGAAAAAATTTATGGACTAACTAAGACTCCTCATCATCACTATTACTTACATAGTTCGACTCAAGTAAATGTTTGATCATCTTTTTAAGCTTGTTTAACTCTTTTTCATTACGGTCTAATTTTTGCTCATTATGTTAGTAATTTTTCTTCAGTACGATCTAACTTTTCTTTTTTACACTGTAATTAAGCCTTAGGCAACCAATTCTCCTCTTGAAACATCGTTACAAAAGCTGGTCATGACGATAATGAACTAATTGGCTTAGGGCCATATCCAAGGCGGCTTAGGGCCATATCCAAGGCCTTTGATATACCCCGATCTTATACCAAGGACATTGTTCCAAATGTCATGCATATTGGTCTCATTTATGTCAGACAATTATCTCTGCATACAATCCTGCGTGTTGTCCTACAATTTAAAATACAAAATCAAGATGTTGGTCAAATATTATTAGTTAGTATTACATAAATAAATAAACTCTAAAATCAAAATTTTTATACTTAATTATTTTGTGCTTCTTCAGACGTCCAACCTTCACTTTCCTTATAGTGTGTCAGTTTGTAGAGTGTGATCCTATCACACTCTTATCCATGTAGTTGATTCTAACTCAGTTATATGAATTAAAAAAATTGAAACAGAATAGATCATATTGTATTTACTAATATAATAATAATTTCTAAACAAAGAACTTACAAATTCTTGTCGTACAACAACAAATGATTTGAAGCTGGTGTTGTAAGAAGTTTTCATTTTTCCTCTATTAACCTTGGCTTTCTGACACTTTTCCTAAATAAAGAAAAGAAATAGTCAATAAATGCAAAAACAAATTAATGGAAGCAAATGTAAAGAGAAAGAAGACAAACCTTAATCTTCGCAGAGGCCTAATAATCACACATTTCACTCCAATTTTTTGGAGTCACCCATTCTGGAATATGTCTCCTTGCCTCCTCATCTGAAGTAAAAGACTTGTAATATTTATGAAGTCGATAACGATGATCATTCACCCTTTGTTTCAACAGTGAACTCATATAGCTTGAAACTTCAAGGTTCTTGATATCGACAATATTGAGCTTCATCTATGAACAACACGTATAACTTAGCTTACTCTTTACTAAGTAAAACAAATTTGCATATAATAAAATGAATTGAAAAATTATCGAAACTTTGTCCAAAGCATTTTGGAGCAAGTTGTCTTCCTTCAACTGCCTAAGATGCTAAAGGCAAGGCAATTCATTCTTGACAATGACTCCAAACTTACTGGACAAATTTGCTGATTTGATCTTGTCAATAGGATGATGTTGTGTGGGGTCAATAAGCACAAACAACTTGCTATTCATTGAAACATTCATGCGTTGCAACTTATAACCTTTAGTGATACCTTTACCTCTTTTTCTTATGCCGATATTGGAACTTGACAACAAAAAAATAATGATAAGAAAAAAACACATTAAACATGTAAATATATATTTAAGCATAACTCTAATTATAGGTGGTTAACAATAACAGACCTAAAGATCTCTCAGCACTAGTCGAGGTAAATAGAGGTTGTTGCTAACTGGATTCATCGATGGATGAAATCATTGGTTGTTGTTCGATAGTGTCAGATTGATTTGGTTGTTGTGAGGGAGGAACATCTTCGGTAATTGCCACACTCTTTCCCTTATTTCTTCCAGGTGCCATTATATTGAAAATCTATAAATAAAAAATCAACATTATGCATGATCTTTACTCAAACATCAACATTCCACATTAATATAAGTCAAACATTAACATTTCGTACAAATATAAGTTAAACATGAACGTTCCACAAAAAACACAAGTCAAACTTGAACATTTCGCTGAAACATAAACACTAACATTCTGCTAAAACATAACTCAAACACACACTAACATTTTATATGACAAAACTAAACCTCACACCAATATTTCGTATAACATAACTCAAACTTCAACATTTTGCAATAACGTAACTCAAACACACACCAACATTCTGCATAACATAACTCAAATACCAACCAACATCTCGTATAACATAACTCAACAACATGACTCCACAAAAACATAACTCAAACACATAATAACATTTTGTATAACATAAAACATACACCAACATTCTGCATAACATAAATCAAACACCAACATTCCGCATATATAAGGCAAACACCAACAATCCATATAAATATAAGTAAATGAAAAAATTTTGCATAAACATAAGTCAAAAACCAACATTCCATATAAACATAAGTAAAACATGAATGATAAGCATTAACATAACTGAGATATCAATAATACGGATTAACATAGCTTAAAAATCATCATAATATAAACAATTTATTTACCTTCAATCATCATCATCAAGATTTTGAAAATCATCATCATTGGACTCTTCATCACTAATATATTTGGCCAAAGTATCATCATTGTCATTTAATTCATCCTGAGTATAGTCTTCATCTATTTGTAAGATAAGATTGGCTTGGACTTCATTCAGTTGTACTATATTAGGATCAACATCTCTCCTATAGAATAATGATATATTTGCATCTTTTATTCGAATGGATTCATTATTGAACTCTGATTCAATCTCTGGATATACTTGTTAAGTCAAAATGACTTTACGTGACTTTACATTTAATGATTTTGATGATAACCAAATAATGAGACGGAAGCAGAGCAAAATGAGACGGAAGACAACTATGAGACGGAGACTAATATGAGACGGAGACGAATATAAGACGGAAGAGAATATGAGACGGAAGCGAATATGAGATGGAAGAAGAAAATGAGACGGAAGTAAAAATGAGACGGAAGCTAAAGTCGAAAAAGAGACGATAGAAATAAGACATAAGAAACTGACACAGAAGACCCGATACCACATCGGATGAGTAACCAGTTTGAGTTAGTTATAGAACTCAACTGAATAACTGATTCTTCAAAGATTAAGAAACAAGAAGAAAGAAGCAGTTATCAAGAAGCGATTGAAGATGAAGGCTATAAATACGAATCGGAGTCGAAGACTGCAGAAGTTAGAGATTTTCGAAAGAGTTAGTGAAATTCAAAAGATAGAAATCTTATTGTGCTAAACTTAGAGCTATTGTTATCTGTAACAAAGCTCGAAATATCTTTCAGTTGAAAGAAGAAAAGCAGATAGCCTGAAGAGGCTAAGTGTGAAAA
>JANITX010160171.1:0-14577 GCA_027564395.1 Erythroxylum ulei
TTGAACTTGAGAGGTACTAGGTATGACTTCTAGTTCTATTCCTTGTCTGCTTTCACAAGCTAATGGGTAACATGCATGACAATTACATATACCCGCATTAGTCATTCTCACATAAACCTCATTTCTTAACACATATCATTAAAAAAAACTGCATAGGTCCCATTTATGAAGGCATAACTTTTTATACATAGGTCTAATCTTTTTCAAACTTTCCAGACCTCTAGTTAACACATAAACTCACATTTTTTCTTTTATGACCATGTTCTGATTCGGTCATTAAGGAATCCAAATCTCTCATTCACAATCAGCCTTAATATTCAGTCATGAGTTGGACCCTTCCTGTCTCAAAACCTTAAAACTTATTCATTTCTCATCAAATTAAGGTGATTCAAAACTTCATTTTCAATAGACTCATATGGCTATCACATATCCAAAGAACGCTCAAAAAATGATGTAATTTAGATTTATTGTGATTTTTATAATCCTGACCTGTTTATGTTCTCTTCTGTGTCACTAAGGTTAGCAACACCCTTCACTTATTCAGCCATATCTCACAGAATACACATCCAATTAAAATTTTCTTTATACAAAACTTAGATGACACATTTTTGAGCATTTCATAAGAGAACTCATCATCCAATTCTAACTCTAAGGTCTTCAAACAATTAACTTTTATTTCTCATTTCAATCCCGATGGTATTCTGAACCAATGTCAATTCGGGGCCTCTTACATTTGGTTGGATCACCCTAAAATCATGAAAAAATTCAGAGATACAGTAGACATCTGTATCTACAACTTCTATGTTTTGAGTTTCTCTAGAATCACACGTTAAGCAGCTCAAAAAAATGTACGAAGAGGACCTACGAATCTGTCTCCATTGATAGCTTGAGCTTCAAAACCCTAGGTTTTGATTTAGCCCCCAAATCACCATAAAAACGAAATTTCTTCATGTTAGTGTGTCATTAGACATCAAAGAACAAAAACCCATTATCCAAATCATCAAACCCATACATTCCATCAAATGGGTTTCATAAGAAGAGAGAAAAACTAAGCTTTAATTGGTAGAACTAAGTATTGGAAAGGAGGCTTACCTTTTTATGTTGATAGAATGGCTTGATTCTCCTTCCCAATCTTGTTACAAGGGTTGAAAAACTTAGAGAGGAGCTCCGATGGTGGTTTTCGTGAAAGAGGGAGGAGGAAGAAGACAAGTTTTGTCTTATTCTCCAACTTAGCTTCTTATATAAGCCTCATGTCTACTTATTTACAAAAATGCCATTATTGTACTAGTTTTTCAACATCTACTCGTACAATTTCCTATGACCAACATAAAAAGTGTCGTACATAATTAATTTGATGTCACCAAAAATTATTATTCATTGTCCTGGTTTTAATGACTTCAGTCTCAAATACCGATTTATTTCAGTGTACCAGGTAAACTAGATACCGGGAGTTCCAATGAGTCTTACTTATCTCATGTCATACTATACATCTATATATATAGTAAAACCCTAAAGCCCAAAAACCAAAAACCTCTTAAAACCTAATGAATTTTCAGCCTCTTAGTGTGCGATCCTATAAGCTTATTTAATATTAGTAGTAGGCCCAAGCTTATTTTAAGCCTACAAGTTATAAGTGATTTCTAGCAAGACATTATAAGTACCTAATATTAACTAAGGTCGAAGTTCGACATTACCTGAATCACAATTGATAAATTATAGTACATTCTATAATTGGTTTATGCGTCATACACTAATAATCTCCCACTTGCAAAATAACCAATTATGCACAAGTAGTCCCTTTGTCTCATTATATCTCAATTGAGCATAAGGCAGGAAACAGTTTCATCCTTATTAGGCTCAATCATGTTTCTAGAGCTCTGAATTAGACTGTGTATTAAACAACTGACACTCACCTCGTTTGTGCACGACCATACAACTTTTTAGTCTTAACTCATCGAAGGGCCCAGAGATATCTTTCTCCCGTTATATGGGAGAGACAAATTCCATCTTAATTATCCACATTCCTCTGGATGATTTATAGCATGCCCAAGCATTGCTTTTATAATCACCTTTTATGGCTGACGTTTGACAATGTCAAAACAAACTAATCAAATGTAGGAAATCGTGACAAACTTAAGTCAAAGGGCTGTATTCATCAGTTGTGATGAGACCACGTATGACACTTATATAACAATCCTTGAAGTGTTCTCATAGCTGGTTGATCCAATCTGGATCGAGTGTTCTCCAACATGCGCCCATGTGATTAACATAATATCTCTATATTAATGACCCGTGAAACATTGTTATATATTAATCAACATGCTAGTCTTAACAGTCATTATGACCCCTTACATTAATGACATTAACTAGGGACCTTTAAGAATAATTATATCCATATTACAATAGGGCCTCACGATCAAGTTAGGCACTTGATGCCAATTGTAAGATACACATTATTCATGGGGATTATTATTCAAATTCATTTATAACTCCACAAAAAAGAACACAATAAACAATAACTGGGCATTACTAATGGATTATATAAAAACATGACATAAAATTACACCCTTACATGATCACACATCCAAGAGTCTGATGTCTAATGCTTTAGTATGGCGATCATGCTTAGCCTGCGGGAGAGCCTTAGTCAACGAATCAGTTATATGAAGATTTGTTGACACTTTGTACACCTTCGCATCACTTCTTTCAATAATATGTCAAATAAGGTGAAAACATCTAAGTATATGTTTGGTCTTCTGGTGAGATTTTGATTCCTTAACTTGAGCAATGGCTCCATTATTTTCACAATAGAGATCTACTTGATTCACAATGCAAGGAACCACATCAAGTTCAATGATGAACTTTCTAACCCAAACAGCCTTCTTTTGGTTTTGAAATAGCAATGTACTCAGCTTCTGTTGTAGAATCAACAACTGTGTCCTGCTTGGAACTATTCCAACACACTGCTTCACCATTTAGGCAGAATACAAAACCTGACTACGATCGAAAGTCATCTTTTTCTGATTGGAAGCTTCATCAGTGTAACCATTTACAATGCGCTCTTCCTCACCTCCATAGATCAAGAACATATCCTTAGTTCTTCTCAAATACTTAAGAATGTTCTTAAAATCTATCTAGTGACTTTCACCTAGATCTGACTAGTATCTACTCGTCATGCTCAAAGCACATGCAATATCGGCACGAGTACACAACATGGCATACATGATAGATCCTATAGCAGATGCATATGGGATCCTACTTATGCGGTTTTGCTCATCTAATGTCGAAGGGTTTTGAGCCTTACTCAAAAATATGTCATGTGATATAGATAAGAAGCTTCTCTTAGATTCTTGCATATTAAATATGTGCAAAACCTTATCAATATAAGTGCTTTGACTTAGTTCAATAAGTCGTCTCGATTTATCTCTATAGATTCTAATACCTAAGATGTAGGTTGCTTGGCCGAAGTCTTTCATTGAAAAACAACTTCCTAACTAAGCTTTCACAAATTGAAGCATAGGAATGTCATTTCCATTGAGTAGTATGTCATTTACATATAAGACCAAGAAAACAATTGCGCTCCCACTAGTCTTCTTGTAAACACAAGGTTCTTCTTCATTTATGATGAAACCAAACTCTTTAACTACCTTATTAAAATGAAGATTCCAACTCCGAGAAGCTTGCTTCAATCCTTTAATAAATCGCTTAAGCCTACATACTTTCCCAACATTTATAGGAGATGTAAAACCTTTAGGATGTGTCATGTACACATCCTCTTCCATATTTTCGTTAAGGAAAACTTTTTTCACATCCATTTACCAAATCTCGTAATCATAAAATGCAATGATTTCTAGGAGGATACGAATGGATTTAAGCATTGCAACTGGGGAATAGGTCTCATCATAGTCAATACTATGAATTTGCTTGAAATCTTTAGCCACCAATCGCCCTTTGTACACATGTACATTGCCATTCATGTCAACTTCCTTCTTGAAAACCCACTTACACTTAATGGTTTTTACGTCAATTGGTGGATCAACTAAAACTCATACTTTGTTTTAGTACATGGATTCCATTTTGCACTCCATGGCTTGAAGCCATTTATCGGAGTCAAGCCCATCATTGCTTCCTTGTAGGATGTAGGTTCATCATCCTTTATCAGTAATAGATGATGATGTTCAGTCACCATAAAACCATATCTTATGGGTTTGTGACAGAACCTTTCAAACTTACGTGAGGCTGGTGTCACAAATTAGTTTTTACATATTTTGTAGATCAAAACGAGGCTCCTCTTATGTTGGAGCATTCTCCTGTGACCCTTGAATTTCTTCAAGATTTACTTTACTCCCACTAATTCCTTTAGAAAGAAATTCTTTCTCTAAAAAGACACCATTTCGAGTAACAAACACTTTGTTCTCGGTGGGATTATAAAAGTAGTATCCTTTATTTTCCTTAGGATCCTTTAGTTTCCTTGGGATACCCCACGAAGAAGCATTTAAAGCATTTGGGTCTAAGTTTTTTCAGATGTTAACCTTTTAACATAAGCATCACATCCCCAAATCTTTAGAAAAGACAAACTAGGAAGCTTTCCTATCCACATCTAATATGGTGTCTTTTCTACTACCTTCGATGGACTTCTAGTTAGTGTAAATGCAATTGTTTCAAGAGTATATCCCCAAAAGGACAATGGAAGATTTGCATAGATCAAACCATATCCAATAATGTTCGATTCTTCCTTTCAGACACACCATTCCATTGTGTTATTGCCTGTGGAGTGAGTTGTGAAACTATTCCGCACTCTTTGAGATGGTCATCAAACTCTCTGCTCAAATATTCACCACCTCGATCTGATCAAAGAGCTTTTATCGTCTTGCCAATATGTTTTTGTATTACATTTTAAAATTCCTTGAACTTTTAAAAGGAGTCAGATTTATGTTTCATCAAATAAACATAACCATATCTACTGAGGTTATCAGTAAATGTAATAAAGTAATGAAAACCTCCTCTAGATATAGAATTTAAAGATCCACATACATCAATATGTATAAGTGCTAATAAATCACTAGCCCTCTGATTGTGTCCAGGAAAAGGTGCTTTAGTCATTTTCAATAATAAACAAGATTCACATGTCTCATATGATTCAAAATAAAAAGAGTTTAAAATTCCATATTATGGAGCTTATGTATACGCTTCTCGTTTATATATCTCAAACGACAATGCCAAAGGTAGGTGGGATTCGAATCAATGGATTTGAATCTCTTAGTATTTATGTTATAAACAGGACTTTCCAAATTTAGAACATAAAACTCATTCTCTAATTGGGCGCTATCATAAAATATGTCATTACGAGAAAATGAACAACAATTGTTTTCAATCGTTAAAAAAAACCTTACATGTACAAAAATGAAATAGAGATAATATTCTTGCTTATAGCAGGTACATGGTAGCAATTATTCAGGTACACTCATTCCTTCTTATAAGTGTTCCTTTCAGCAAAGGAAGCAGTAGAAAGAGGTGCAGTTTATAAGGAGTGGCTTTTCAAAGACATAGTCCTTCTTTTCTTGCTTGAGAACAATTCTCAAGTTTTTATACTAGTCTAGAATATTTGAACCATTCAACTTGTCCTTCTCAAGGACAGATCGCAGTGAAAAAGCAGATGAATTAATGGTGGTCATAATTATCTACAATAAAACATGCAAAGTTTCAGTGACATGTTTATTAATAAAACCCAATTATTAACAATTAAGAAGTTCTCACTATACCCATATAGTAAATGTCCCTCGAAAATGAGTATAATGATCGAAGATCCATATTTCACTAAGACCCAAGTGAGCTTTGGCTTATCGCCTAAATCCTAGTTATTTAGGTAAAAAGTTGTTTGCTAGTTATATCATATATAACTCTTGGTTGTTAGTTGACATCTTATGTCCTGGCTCCCATCTATATGCCTCAATGTTCAAAACCGTTTTGGTAACCCCGTTAAGTAAACCAATCCTCACTTATAAGTAATCATTACCCATCTTGTTGTACTTAAATAATCAAGAACAACTTGCTTTGGCAAGCCCACTGCTTAATAATTCAAGTCTTTGCAGGTGCAGAATTGGAAAGGGATCAATTATTACTTAATATTGTTGAGGGATTAAGTTGATTATGAAATTGCCATTTACATGCATTAATGAAATCATAAGGAAAAGCATGAATAAGAAATAATAACCTGATATAATATGGCCTCTAAACTATGAAGATCTAATCTCCATCATGAATGTCTTGTAGCAAATGGATCGCCATCCTTGTACCTTCACTTCGGTTAATTCGATTCTTCAATTAACTTGAAAGATAGAATATTACAATTGAAAATAGTAATAATATAATTATTACATCAAAACATGACAACACGTAGGCCGTATCCAAATTGCACAAATACATAACAACACATTGGGCGTATCCAAAATGTAAAACAACTATGGGCCATATCAAGGGAATTACAGTACATCCATATAAATAGTAAAACCCTAAGGCCCAAAAACGCAAAACCTCTTAAAGTCCTGTGAATGTTCAGTCTCTTAGTGTGCAACCTTGAAGGCTTATTTAATATTAGTGTTAGGCCTCTTTTAAGCCCATAAGTTATAAGTGGTCTTTATCAAGACATTATAACTACCTAATATTAAATAAGGTCGAAGTTCGACATTACCTGAATCACAACTGATAAATTACATTACATTCTATAATTGGTTTGTGGGGCATACACTAACATATAGTTGGGGTTAAAGGAGATGTGGAACCTTTTAAAAAGTGAGTTATGATGTGAAATGGCAAATGAAGACTTTGCTTGAAGAGTATCAATATAAGAAAGATGGAAGCGAGAGATTGAATTGTGAAATTAGTAATGGAAGTTTATTTGTTGGTGTTCATGAAGATAGTGGAAATGTTGAAGGTGGTTCTTCTCCTACTTAATAAGAAGTGAATGTTGCATTTGGACCTAATGTTAGGAAAACAAGAAGGCAGGTGTCGAATTATTTTGCACCGCAAATAACTCTTAGAGCTCAACCTTCAATTCGTAGTGCCCTACAATCAAGAGAAGAGACTTATAATGTAGATTAAACAATGGTTAGATGGTAATATGATTCAGGTATAACATTTGGTGCTTCCTAATCTTATTATTATCAGCCTTTGGTAGATGCTATAGCCTCTTATGGTTCAGGGTATAAAGCTTCTTCTATTGATAACTACAGAAACAAATTTTTGAGTATCTCTGTTTATGAAATTAAAAGTTCTTTAGAAGAAAGAAGAATGACTTGAGCTACTAATAGGTATTCAATCATGTATAAAGGTTGGATAAATAGGAGACACGAGCCTATTATTAATTTTTTGGTTTATTCTATAAAGGGCTCAATGTTTTTGAAGTTTATTGATACATCTGGCCTTATTAGGAATGTTGATGCTTTATTTGAAACATTCAATGAAGTTGTGGATAAAGTAGAGCCAAAAAATATTGTTCAGTTCATTATTGACAATGATTCTACTTATAAAGTGGCTCGAAGAAGGTTATAAAGCAAGTATAGTTCTTTTTTTAGACTCCTTGTGATACACATTGCATTGACTTAATGTTGGTTGGAAGAAAATTACAAAGTACAATTCTTTTTTTAGACTCCTTATGTTGCACATTGCATTGCCTTAATGTTAGAAAATATAGGGGATGCTAGGTATTTTCCTATTATTGATGAGGTTGTGCAAAAAGTAAAAAAGTTAACCAAGTTCATCTACTATCGTGCATGGGTCTTGAATTTAATGAGAGGATTTCACCAATGGTAGGAATTTGTGTCGTCCTGTTATTACAAGATTTGTAACGAACTTCTTATCACTTTGATGTTTTATTATAATGAAGAAATAATTGAGATAGATGCTTACAAGTGATAAGTGGATTGTATCTCAACACACTAGGTCTAATACTAGATTGGAGGCTTCCAGAATTATACTCAAAGATACTGAATTTTGGTCTCAATGGCAATTTGTCATCCAAGTTTGTGAGCTTTGGTGAGGGTGTTTCGTCTGGTTGATAATGATTGAAAAGGCAACAATGGGTTATTTTTATGATGTCATAGAGAGGGTGAAGGAAGAAATCAAGGACAATATGAAAAATATACATTCTTTATACACACCTTATCTTACAGTCATCAATGAGAGATGGAAAAGACAACTTTACTCTTTGTTGTTTACAGTTAGGGCATTTTTTAATCCTAGTGTCTATTTCAGATTAGGTTTTAAAAAGAAAGTTGTAATTAATAGGGAATCCTATTAACTATTACAATAGTTATTGCTCATGAGATAATGTAAGATGTCCTAAGCTCACAAATTGAGATTAATAAGGGGGCTTCAGGGAATTTGGGAATGACAATTGTTATTCGTCAAAGAGCAAAACTTAATATAGGTATATATTTTTTCACAAATGTTACTTATTGAAAATTAATCATCACCTTATTTTGTGTTTAACGTTACTTTTATTGCCTTATGACTTATATTTTCTTAGTGAGACCAATTGAGAAGTGGTGGTTTGGAATTGCAAAGGTTTGCAATTCGAATTCTAAGTCAATGTGTGAATGTAACAGGTTGTGAAAAGAATTGGAACACATTTGAATTCACCAATTCCATAAGAAGGAATAGATTGGAATACAAAAGATTAAATGACTTGATCTTTGTTCGACACAATTTAAAGTTCTGGAAAAGGTATATTATTATCATTATTATGTTAGATATAATATCTTATATTTTTAATAATTTAATTTTATTGTTTACTGGAATTCTTAACAGCATAAGTATTTTAGTAGATCTAATTTGTATTGATAATATTGATCTTTTAGCAAATTAGGTTTCTAAAGAACCGAGTTTGATAGATGAGAGTGACTTAGAAGATAATCTTGAATTGGAAAGTATTGATACGTCATTTGGTGCAATAAATTTGAATGATGGTGATGATGAGGCTTTTCTCAATGATAAAAATTTTGTACCAAATAAAAATTCGAATCAATGCAATTATAGTAGGTATCCCGTATTTGATTAAATGAAGTTTCAAGTTTTTATTTCTCCCCTTCTTTTAATTTTACTTATATTTGATTTATATGTTAAGTTCTTATATGAAATGTAATTATAAATATTTTTGTTTTATACTACACTTCTAGTTAATTCTTCGGTTCTTCACTCTTGTTCTAAATTATAATTGTCAGAGAATAAAAAATATTTATGATTTTTTATTTGATTTTTTGATGAAATTATTATTTATTATAAAATGAAATTATAATGTTTCAAATACATGTTATTATTTATATGTTAAAATTAATAATAAAAATAAATACTATTTTAAATTTCTATTATTATGATTTTTAAAAACATGGATAAGGTAAAATTATAAAATATACAGTATATACTAATAGACTATTTTGCAATTTTAAAAAATTCAAGGACTATTTCATAAATTTAAAAAATTATTCTAAATAGTATCCAATATTAACCAATACTAGTACAATACCATACCAAAACCAAATCTGACACCAGTATCAATATTGGTGCTAATACCTACATGGTATTCATAATATTTGGTCCCTATATAGGCCTAGTGAATACGGTCAATCAAAACTAACAAAAAATGTGTAATTTTGCAACATGGAAACACGTTAACCGGTCCAATTAAAAATGAACACTTTAACGGGGAATGCTGCTTCGACCTCTACTTTGCCCCCAATATCTGTGGCTCAGACTGGTTCCTCCACTTGTGAAGTGACTTCTTGATAATGTTAATCGTAAATGCTAGAGATTCACGCAACTGCTGCATCAACAGAAGATCGAGCAGCAAAGTATTGAGGAATGACCAGCTTAAAGCAACTCTTCAGTTCCTGTTAACTTAGCATATTCATTTTCATCAATGGCACCCTTCTTTAGCTTTTTCAGTAAACGATATTCACGAGCCATGTCTTCTTCATCTTCAATAGTTTGGGCAGCTCGTCTCTGTTTCGCCGTTTTCTTCTTTTTTGCAGGTGCAGATACAAAGGTCTTCTCGAGTTGTTGCTGTTGTTGTGCTTCTTTCTTTGCTTGCAACTTCTTCTTCCTTTGTTTCTCACGAGATTTATCCTTATATTTGATATCCTCCAAATTGATGTCTTCAACTGGAACAAACCCTTCGGTGGAAAGAGAGTGGTGCTTTACCTCAGGCATTGCCGGGAGCTGCAACAAGCCATATCCCATTCCCAACTTCCCAATTTCAAGTTCTTTCCATCTGAAAATATACGAACAATGGTGCTCTTTGTAAGCACGAACAAATGAAACAAATGCCCTAAGTCCTTTCTCCATGACATCACGGTCCTTCTTGGCAGCAGACCGTATCTGAGGAACAACATCAAGAGCATCACCTGCATGTTTCCACTGTTGAAGAGGAACTCTTCTAATGCGCAGAAATTCAACATATTCTTCCTCCTTTGGCAACAGAAAAACAATTGCACTTCCTTGTTTACCCAACCGAGCAGTTCGGCCCACTCTGTGAATAAAAACATTCGGATCTTGAGGGGGATCATATTGCACTACAAAATCAACTCCTGGGATATCAACTCCATGTGCTGCAACATCAGTACATAAAAGGACACCACTACCAATAGATGTAAATGTAGCTAGCGCTTTCTTCCTCACAGTCTGTCAGGAACAAGCATATCTAGATATCAGAATACACTTATTGATTCTTATGCTCCACATCAACCAGATATATATACATCAATTACCTGCTTCATCTTCCCATGAAGAGGGATCAAAGACAAGCCCTTCAAAACGGGAAGATGTGGGAGGACAACGCCCCAGTAATCAACACAAGCACAAGTCATAAAATATCTACAAATTTAGAGAAATTATTGGAATAACAAAATTTTTGTACCCCGTCCCTGTCAAATTATTTAACCATCGTTGAAAAAGAACAAAATAACTTACACTATAAACTTTTTAGACTTGTTCTTTATAAGGATATCCACAAGCTGTGATGGCTTTTTATCTGCTTCACACTCCAAAAACTGCAGAAAATTTATTGGCAAGGGGATTCTTCTCCCAAAAAGTGGAGTGCAAAAGATACAGTTTAACAAGCTCATAAAAGAGTGCCACAGCAATATATGTGACATTAACATTTAAGAATTTCCCCTTGACAAAAGGATGTGTATATATCTAATGACATGGAATGCATAACTATGAATGAAAGCAAGAAAGGATCTAAGATGATACAAAGATATGAGAGGTAACTCCTCAAAAATGCCAGACACATGCTTATAACCAGCAGAAAGAGCATCATCCTACAACTGAAAAGTACCCAACTTTGAGACAGCACACCTTTATAGAAGCCAAATGAAATTCTACCAATTGCATGACTTGCTAAATAAAATCCAGAAATGGAAGCAGTGACACATAAAGTTAGACTCTTCAGAATATACCTCGAGGTGAAGGCCAGATGGCGTTTTTGAAGATGCTAATTGTGCAGATGTTGAGTCATTCTTTGATTTAGTTTCTGCATGCACTTCAACCCTAACAGGATTCCTCAGTCCAGCTTTGGACAATTCTTCAACAGCTTCTGTTTGAGTTGCCGAGAAAAGACCGGTTCTGCGAAGTTTAGGCAAGCGAGATATGATGGTAGTAATCTGCTTTTGGAACCCCATATCCAAAAGCCTATCAGCTTCATCTAGAATCAGTACCTGTCCAACCGAAGATCACAATTATCAAAAACCTGCAATCTAAGTATTATCAAATATATTAAAATTTTGACCATATTAAGATGAAAATATGTGTCAATTTTGAAGGGTTTTAAAAGGGCCTGGAGAGAATATGAACTGGTTCTAAGTGAGTCTATATATAACCAGAACATTGTATCTCAACCCAAAATACAACAGAACATCATATTTCTACCTAAAATCTTAAAGCAATGAGTTGGATTACTCAACTTGTGAATTTCCAACAAATTCTCCCTTTATAAGCTAACCAAACAAAAAACCAACATATTGAATTAAAATCGTCAATACCTCAAAGTTTCGAAAGTCCAACACATCCACGCGCTCCATGATGTCCCAGAGTCTTCCCGGAGTACCAATCAACAGATTAGCTCCCTCTTCCTCTATTTTCTTTACATCAGTTTTTACATCAACACCGCCAACAAGAAGCATTGACTTGTAATTTTGAAGAGTTGCAAAGAAAGTCTGAGCAACGTTGCATATTTGTGTAGATAGCTCCCTTGTAGGAGAAATTATTAGCCCCATCACCTATTAAACCAAAAAAAAAAACACAGTAACGACATGAACTAAACACAAAAACCAAGTTCATCAAACAAAGGATAAAGAGAAGCTATAAAGATTATGACAAACAGAAAAAGAATATAATGAACCTGATGGGGCTTAGGTGCAGAACAAGATCGACGAAGAATCTCGACGAGAGGTACCACGAAAGCTAGGGTTTTCCCTGAGCCGGTGGCGGCGTCGACGGCGACATCCTTGTAGCCGCATAGTAAAGGAATAGTTGCGGCCTGAACCGGAGTGCAGTGCTCGAACCCGCCTTCACTTAAGGCCTGGAGTACCGGTTCAGTGAGAGGTGGTTCCAAGTCGGAGAAGCGCGTGTTCGTCAACGCCGTATTCGTGTTCAGTGTTTCGATTGATTCCATTAAGAGTCTCGCAGACCTGGCATCCCGCGAACATCATCACATATAAATAACTTATTTCTTTGTTTATTTTCAATGTGGTTGTATCAGTCACTTTAGCACAGTGTCACCTTAAACATTTTTTTCCTTTTAAGAGGGGATTTGTGGGTGTTGGGGGATTTGGTATGAGCAGTAAAAGTCAAAATCTTTGATGGGTTTAAAATCTCACAATATTAATGTCGATAGGTGAGAAAGTAAATAATTGTGTTGAATTTATGATAATATTTAGTATGGAACTTCAATGCTCTTAGTATGGAGTTCCCTATACCTCTCTCCTTCTTCCTTGGAATAAATGGGAAAAGGGGCATCATATGCACTTGCAATGTCTGCAGCATTGTCCCCTCTCACCTCAGCTTCGATGCTTTCCTCTGACTGTCTAGCTCTTCGAGGGGGCATTGTGACGGTCGAACCTGCATATTTGACAAATAAAGAACCCAAATAATATAAATAAATATACATAAATTTCTCGTCCATCAAACAAATTAGACATTACAAAGCAGCATTGTTATCCATGACTACAAAATGAATAACAACAATGGTCCAGGATATGCAATCTTTGAATAAGAAAGTTGGGGAAATAGTGACTTAAACATTGTTCATGATATATTAAATATGATTCTGTAACAATTTCCATGGCATCATTAAATCTGTATCCTTTCTAATATAACTGTTTCTTTTAAGTTGTACGATGGAAATAGCTTTAAATCTCTGAAAGAATATGATTGAAACATCGGTTTTTTGTTTTGAAACCGATCATTAGGCATGTCGGATAATGTGGTTTCATATGACAAAAGTGATCTCAAAACCATGTTTTCTCTAACACAGACCATTTCACTATGGCCCAAGCCTAACATTTTCTGTAAACAATCAACACACACTATACATGCATTAAAAGGGGGGTTGGGGCATTTCATCGAACAATATACAAGCATTGTTTCATTTTCCCATTGTTACACATACATAGTTAACAAATGACCTAAATCAGTATCAGCAAACCACAATCATGTCCATACAAGCGTACTGTCATAATAAACCAAAGATCGTATGACAGAATTTCAAACAACTTACCTTACAAATCAACCCACGATATTTTCTTCTTGTCTCTAAGTCCAGATTACGACAGACTCTTAGTTTTTCCTTCTTCAAAAACACTTAAAATCTCTCTTCTAAAGCCAAGAAAAATGAATCCCTACGATATCTTCTTCTTCTGCTCTTCTTTCCGTCTCAACCGTACGTGCACTGTTCTCTTTTCTTTTTGAACATTTCGTTCCCTTCTTTCCAAAGAAGAAGAAAATATGCTTTTGTCTCCTTTCTTTCTTTTAATCAAGCTAAAAAGACCCATCTACCCCTCATTCTAAGCCTTACTCCTTTTAACCTTAAGTCTTCTTCCTAAATTACCCCTTTCCAAAGTTACTACCTTAACACTTAAATTCAATTTAACCCACTTCACATATTTTATTCACATAACAAACTACTTAATCCCAACATAAACAAACTACTAATAATTTTTTAATTTTCTAATCATGCTTATTCCTCAACAAAAAATCTTGGGCCCAACAATTACCAAAATTATTAAGAATCATCATAAAAAACATTAATAATATTATTATTAATAGTAAGGATAAAAATAATAATCATACAAATAATATTATTCATAATTAGGGTCATAGTACTTATTCAAATATTACTAATAGAAATAATTACTAAAATTGAATGAAATATCCAAAAGGAAATTTTATTAATTATCATAATAATAATACAAATAAAATTAAATTTGGTTTTTTCATAAGGTCTCATATAATAACACATAATAATAATTAATTTGAATCAATAGGAATAATAATAAATTTGAGTAATATTACATACAAATA
>JANITX010160192.1:0-14571 GCA_027564395.1 Erythroxylum ulei
CTTACTTTATTGTTTGTTTGTTTATATTATAAATTTTGTGATTATGAATGAGATGTGAATGTGATTGTTCTGATTCTAGACAATGAATGTCCGGAGTTTGCTAAACGTGAAGATATCGAAGTGCTACTTATATGTTAATTTGATGAAATAAGTGATACATGATTTGATTGTTAAACTTCCTCATATGAAAGAAAAGTGATTCTCAACTTTAATGCTGAATGCCAGACTAAGGTTTGATGATATGTGAAAGTGAATAACTGATCATATCTGATTGATGCATTTCATTACATGAATGCATGAAAGATAAAGGCAGTTATGACCAGAGTTGCCACCAAAAAAGAGCTTAAAGCTCAGATTGTGAAAAAGAGCCTAGAACTCAGAAAGTGATTAAGAGCCGAAGGCTCGCGATGTAAAATGAGCCCGGTATCTCTAATAGATACGGAACAGTTATTAATGAGCCCGATATTCACAATGGATATGGGACAGTTATAAGCACTCAGTCACAACAAAGTGATGACTAAAAGTGAGTCTCATAAGCACAGCATGTGCGTATGATTTGCATGATTCAAATCGTTTGAATGACTGCTAAATATAATATGTGTTATGTGATTGAGTGAGCCATCGAGGATGATCACTCACTAGGTTCGCAAAACTCACCCAAATTTTGTAATTATTTTTCAAGCTCTGAATAGTACTCTGTTAGACAAACGGGAGTATAGCAACTGCATACAAATAAGAAATAGAGGTCGGGTTCAGTTCATGCCTGCATAATTATTTTCATTAACTTTTGTATGAAAGAATGTATTCTGAAATTTTTGTATCATATATATTGATCAATTCTATTTTGTAATAACTTTCCAAAATGGAAAAGGTTTGTAAATGAAATTGATCTTGAGTGCAATTATTTTAAATGTGTTTGAAAAAGTTTATAAATAAAACGGGCTTCATTTGATTATTGATTTTTTGCAAAAGTGTGCGTTGTTTTATAATGTTAAGAAAAAATTGTAATGAGATTTTACTGACTGAGTGTGCTAGCATGCCACCCTCACGTGGCACAAACCCGAATATCACTCAGGAAGTCGGGTACGTGTCTTGCAAGAGTGGGGTGCTACATTAGTTGATATTAGAGCCAGAATTAGTATTTTACATGGGCATTTTTTGAAAAATGAGTCAAGTTACATGCATTTTAGACCTGTCTTAGCACGTAATAGCAACTAATCCCTAGTCTGAGTCGCATTTACATGAGGCACACGCATGAGCATATGTTAAGAGTTTGAGTTGATAGAATTAGTGAGACGAATGATGCTCTTTCAAAATGAGAGAAAATGAAAGTTGTGGATAATTAGAAATGGGAAATAGTACATGGTTGGGTATGATAAATAATGATTCACTGCAATTGTTTTGGAGGATGTATTGTTGACTATGACACTAATATTACATTGTGGTAATATATCCCTGAATGTGATAAATATGCGAATGTATTGTCATGGATTGTTTGAGGAAAATAGGGATATAAATAGAAATGATGAGGTTAAAGTGTACAAGTAGAATGTAATGAAAACAGAAATTATTATGATCTTAAGAAGGTGAACTTGGAATTGAAATAGTTGTTGATTAATGTGACAAGAGCTATAATCCTTAAGAATATATTAGTGGAGATTGAGATTGGAATTTCAGGATGATTATGCAGCTATAACTCCAAATGGATTGCGAATATATATATGTAAGATGAACAAATGACAATAGGAAAATGAGATAGAAATGAGGAAAGAGTAAAAGGGGAATGAAATATTCATAACTGACTTTATAAGAGATGAATGATGTGTAGTAAGGAGAAAGTTAGAAATGCATATAAGAGAGGAGTTTGTGTATGAATGAGAGAAATAAAAAGATGAAGAATCAAATAAGAAGAATTGATGCACTCAATATGGTAGTTGACTCATTATGAAATGAGGTAGCCTCGAAAGAGGTAAATTCTGGAAAATTGGAGTAAAAGTTGTGTTAGTATGTTTGATAATGAGAAGAAAAAGTGCAGGGCACAATAGTGGCCTGACAAAAATAGGTTTTTGTCACAATCATGTTGGGATACCCCGTTCGTAGCCAGGAATAGAGAGAGAAATGATGTCTAGAATCAATTGGAATCCAGGTATCATTAGCAGATATTATTAATTGGTGAATTATCATGAATACACCTCTAAATAAGATGTAATGACTTTGATGATATATACCAAGGTATTAGAGTAAATGAAATTGCTTAATGCCTGACTAAGCCTTATTATAAAGGATGTTCTGATCATATAATCTTCTAGAGGTACTAAGAATGATTGATAAGTAATCACGAAAAATAGTTTATTGATAAGGATTTCATGAGCAATATTGAGGACAGTATCAAGAAATCTTTTTTAAAAGAAGAATTTCACTAAGATAGGTTCAGTAAAGTAGATGATTCAATTTAAGAATGATCAATGAAGGAACAAATCATAAATGAATAAATTATGAGTCAAAAGTGAGTATTGGAGTCATATCCCTAACAGAGACTGAAGCATAAAAGGTAGAAAATGATGCTGAGAGTGTATGCATTTTGTTTGATGTAAAGTATCCGACTGGGTGAGTGGAATTTTTTTTTTGGAATTTGAGGTAACACTATTGTTAAGATAAGGACAACTTAGGTCTACGTCACATTCTGTGTAAATATGTCTGGGAGATGCAAATTATATCTGATGATTGTGTTACCAACACAGGAAGTTAAGTTTGCAAATAAATTGAAATGTGTGGAGAAACTAGTATGAATAAGAAAACATTAGAATAAGTCAATGTGAAATCTGAGGAAATCTAAAGAATGGAGAAAATTATTCAAGAAAGACAAGTCAATTGAGAAATTGAAAATACCTTGAGATAATATTACCTCGAGGAGGAACTAGTGACTTAAGGAATTACAAGAACTAATCAAGGGTATTTGGAGTTTTGGCAATATTTGTTTGAATTAACAAATGCCCCCGACAGTATTATGATATTGAAAATTAAAAGGAACCAAAGAGAGTTAAGGTAAGAATGAAGTGAGAACTTCTAAGGAAATTATAAGAGATTTGGAGTTCTTTAGAACTAGCTATATATTGGATACTACCAAAAGTTGTTAAGGAGCTTTTAATGATCTTAGCCTTTGACAAAAATGTATGAGGAAAAATGTGTAAATCGTATGGACTATTGAACGTAAAGAGAATTTTTAGGAATTATAACACCAATGATAATAATATCATTGGGAGTTGGAGATTATGTAGTATATAATGATGTTTCACACCAGAGATTAGGATGCGATCTAATGCAAAAAAATAAAGTGAGTTTGTATACATAGAGACAATTAAGCCTCATGAGTTGATTATTTGATATATGATTTAGAACTTGCTGCAATAGTAATTGCTTTGAAAGCTTAGAGACAGTATATATATGAATATACTGATTAGTAAAGATTGAGGTAATTATTGAGTTTGAAAGGAATGTACAAATGAGTACTATATTGGTGAAGGAAGTGTTTAATCTGATACATTGAACTGACAATTCTATAATGGAAAAATATAAATTCAAATATTAAGATTACCAAACTTAGTGCAATAAAGAGCATAAAATGTCGAGTTAAATTTTGGGCGATTCAATGTACTATTAGCAATTGAAATTTAAGATCAGTTTCACATGAAAGAATTAACAAAGCCCAAAAGTTAAGTATTCAGGATTATGAATCTTATAGAGGATTTGAAAATGAATTTGAATTTTTAAGTTTGAATTGGAAGGACAACGTTTTGTGATTGAAATAAGAAGTATGTGTACCCAATAAAGATGATTGAGCAAAGAGATTGTTAGAGAAGCACAAATAACAACCTATGATATACATCCTTAGGAATACACTGAAATAGCATTTGACGGCTAAGGATGTAGAAGTAAGTGATTACATGTATAAGTTGGTAACAATCTTAACTATTGGAGATATGCTTAAAACTTATATTTTGGAGTTTATAGGAACATGAGATCAATGTATAGTTCTAAGTGACTTTAAGCATAACAATAATTATCATAGTGATATCGTTAGAATATTGTATGAGGTGTAATACGACAAAAAGAGTCATTCGCCCTTACACTGTGTGAAGAGGGCCCTAAAAATAGTTGAAGGCCATAATTGATTCAAGATATGGTTGATAAGTGAAACGGATCTGTAATAGAAATTAAGTGATTCGAGAAAGATAAAAGAGTTATGTGGATCAACATCGAGGTTATGGATTATAGTGAGATGGATATAAGAGTTAAGTGTAGTAACACTAAAGAGATCTGAAATATCAAATGAAAGATGAAA
This sequence comes from Erythroxylum ulei, assembly GCA_027564395.1. Taxonomy (NCBI): domain Eukaryota; kingdom Viridiplantae; phylum Streptophyta; class Magnoliopsida; order Malpighiales; family Erythroxylaceae; genus Erythroxylum; species Erythroxylum ulei. The sequence continues at coordinate 4,343 of JANITX010160192.1, forward strand.
CGTCTCTGAGAGTATGACCTTGCCAACGTGTACTTAGATTGAGTATAAGGTGTGCTCAGATTAGGAAAAAGGATAACTAAGCTCGAATGGTATTGGCCCACATAAAGTTATTGATGAGTTGTATTATCAATAAAGATGCCTCAATTCATATTATGTGATATGCAAATATGCTAAGAGATAATGATATGATCTGACAATGATGTATTGTCGGCTTATGAAGTAGAAAATTTTAAGTAACCTGAATTATATTGAGGAAACTATTAAGATAATGTGATACCTGAAGAAATGATTAGAGGAAGGATTACTTACAATGATTATGGTCAATTAGAAGAAATTATTCGAGTGATGAAGATAAATGGGAAATGGAGGACTAATTGAGGAAACAATACCCCTGCCTTCTTGATCAAACAGATAAGAATTTTGAAGACGAAATTTATTAAGGAGGAGAGAAATGTAACATCTTGTTCCCATATTAAGAGTTAGAACCCAAACATACGGTATATGTGAGAATAGTGAAAGATTAAGAAAATGCATTTTTCATGCTCATGCATATTGTTGGCATACACACTTATGAATCTGAATTTTTGCACATATTAAAATGACTTTACATGCATTCTTTGACAATTGCCAGGTATAATTGATTTATATGTGACATGTGATTCTTACTGAGAATTGTAAATTAATTGTATCAAAAATCGATATGGAGAATGTATGTATTGATTTAGAAATTTTGGTGAATTTTGGGGGAATTTCTGAAAATAATGAGTACGATTGGACTAAGAAAAACCCCAGGTGGCAAGTAAACTATTGGAAGGATATAGAAATGGGTTAAATGATACTGGAGAAATTTATAGATGACTTTAGAATTTGTGAGAAAATAACTTTGTAGATTTAAAGACAATTGGAATAAAAAGATGGGGCTTATGAGACTAGTTCAATAAGAACTAGTTAGTTGGGAAACTAGCTAAGTACTATAGAAATTGTACAAGTGTCCAAATCTAAACTCATGTTTTTTCTTAGTTTTGAAAGATCAAGTACAATACTCTTCTCTTTATCTTCTTTATAGCTTTGTTTACTTCACATTTCTTCATTTACACAGAGTTTTTCATCAAGTCTCCATCAGAGTTAAATTTTGTTATCTTCTACTTTTTCCTACTCCTAACCTCGGTTTTCTTTCTTTTTCCTCAAGAAAAACTAAAACTTGTTAACCTCTAGAAAGGTGTATGTGGGTACATGAGAGTTAAGGTTTTTGGAGATTTTGAAGATGTTAGAACTTAAACAAGTCAGCTGGTTATGGTTGTTTATTTTTGTATAAGATGAAGCATGCATCACGTTAACTCGCTGGTAAATGGCTAGGAAATAGTGATATACATATTTGCTGAAAAGTGAGTGAGGAAATTTTAGGCATGTCGCATGTGTTGTGTTTGCATATTCGATGATTAATATGTTAAAAGATAAATTTATGATATAGAGATAAGTTAAGATGAAATGGAAGAGTTGAAGGAACTGAATGAGTGTAGTGGAAAATATGTAAAACTAGGTGTAGAAACATTTTGAAGAAAATAGAAATGAAGGCTCTGTTTCTCTTCACTGAGAATGTATGCATATACGTAAATATGTAAGGGTTTTCAGAGATGACCAAAAGAATGAATTTAGAGTTGGAAAATAGTTGTAGATTTTTTCTTTTAGCTTTTTATTGATATAAAGTTTGAAATTTTTGGAGTTCTAAATTGAAAGTTATGGAGATTTGAAGAGAGGGGGTGCGACTGGGAAAACCGCTATCATCCAGATGATCGCAAGTGCAGACGATCGCGACTTTGAAGGTTGGAGACTGACGAACATCCTTCAGTATTTTGGCTATATCTCCTTCGTCCGACCTCCAAATGACATGAGACATGAGCTCGTGGACTCGTAACACATTGCTCTACCTCCCCACCAAAAATTGTAGCCATCTGAAATCATTAAGAGAGATCAAGTGTAAAATGTCAGACGGTCTGACTGAGTGTGTTTACAAATAGTCTAGCAATTTTGTCCTTATCTGTCTCACCCAAAAGCCTTTTACAAACTGAATAGTCTTGCTTCTTTCAGCCATAACGTCTTCTCTAGACCCCCAAATGACTTGATTCTTGAACAAATAGATTCTTAACATATTATTCTACCTCTCCATAAAAATTGGTAGCATTCTGATTTGATTTGGAAAAGATTGATTAAGTGAAGGTTAGGGAACCTGTTGGAATAGTATGAATTGGTAAGATTTCACTGAACATGCTGAGGTATTTTGATTATATCTTAATCTTCAAATTTCCAAATGAGATGATTCTTGAATTTGAGTAAACTAGAAATATAGGGATACAAATTTTATGAAGAGATCTAATCTTAATTCTATCTCTAAGAATTTCAATTTTCTGAATAGAATTCAAGTATAGAATACTGTCACAGTTTAAGAACAGTCTGATTTATTTAGAGTATAACTTTTGGGGTACTAAACCAAATTTAATGATCTTGGTGTCATTAGAAACTTAAGACAATGGGGAACACTTTCATAGAAGAAATTGTTACCAAATTACTTCATTTTACTAATCATAATGTTCGTGGAAATAGACCCGAAGGTCTGGAATTTTGGGAGATGTTGTAAGAAAGAATGAGAGTTTGGATATTGTATGATCATATAATGTTAAAATAACATTAGTGAATGAATGTTTGGTATTAAAGTACCAAAGACATGTGTATAATGGAAATGGATAGGTTCATATGATTGTAGTTATGATTCAAAGGAAATGAGTAATGGGTATTAAATAAAAGTGAATGAGATTTGGATACTTTGAGAACTAATAATGAAAAAAAAAGAAAGGATGAGTAATTGAATTATGAATTTTGATTCTAATAGTTTTATTAAGGTTTAAACCTAATTACAACTTATACTTAGGTGAGTTTTAAAATATGATTGATAATGTGTTGAGAATAATGAAAAGATACCCAAGATTGTTATTGATCATGCATTGTATATATTCCATATTTGTGCGTAAACGAATACTTATAATTGTTCAATTATTAATATGTGTGCAACGTGTGTATTGTATAATTTTGGATGTGCAGGATAAATGTCTGCATTCAGACGTTTCCAGAATTGGAAGCAAATGCTAATCTGGAGTGTACTGTGAGTAGAAATAGATGGTCTTACTTTATTGTTTGTTTATTTATATTATGAATTTTGTGATTATGAATGAGATGTGAATGTGATTGCTCTAATTCCAGACAATGAAGGTCCAAGGAGTTTACTAAACACGAAGATATCGAAGTGCTACTTGTATATGAATTTGACTAAATAAGTAATACATGATTTGATTGTTAAACTTCTGCATATGAAGGAAAAGTAATTCTCAACTTTGATGTTGAATACCGGACTAAGGTTCGATGATAAGTGAAAGTGAATAACTGATCATATGCGCTTGATGCACTTTATTACATAAATGCATGAAAGATAAAGGCAGTTGTGACCGGAGTAGCCACCAAAAAAGAGCCTAAAGCTCAAACTGTGAAAAAGAGCCTAGAGTTTAGAAAGTGATTAAGAGCCAAAGGCTCACTATGTAAAATAAGCCCGGTATCTCCAATGGATACGGGACAGTTATTAATGAGCCCGGTATCTACAATGGATACGGGACAATTATAGGCACTTGGTCACAACAAAGTAATAACTGAAAGTGAGTCTCATATGCATATGCGTAGGATTTGCATGATTTAAATCGTTTTAATGATTGCTGAATGTGATATGTGTTATGTAATTGAGTGAGCCATCGAGGATGGTCACTTACTGAGTTTGTAAAACTCACCCAAAATTTGCACTTATTTTTCAGTCTTTGAAGAGTAACTCGTTAGATAAACGGGAGTACACCTATTGCATTGAAGTAAGAGATAGAGGTCAAGATCAGTTCACGTCTGCATTATTATTTTCATTAATTTTCGTATAAAAGAATGTATTATGAAATTTTTGTATCATGTGTATTGATCAATTCTATTTTGTAATAACTTTCCAAAATAGAAAGGCTTGTAAATGAAATTGATCTTGAGTGCAATTATTTTAAATATGATTGAAAAAGTTTATGATTAAAATGGGCCCAATTTGATTATTAATTTTTCGCAAAAGTGTGCATTGTTTTATAATGTTAAGAAAAAAATTTATAATGAGACTCAACAGAGACTCGATCATAAGAGGTAGAAAATGCTACTGAGAGTGTTTGTGTTTTATTTGATGTAAAGTATCTGACTACGTGAGTGGATTTTTTTTGGGGAATTAGAGGTAAAATTATTGTCAAGATAAGGAGAACTTAGGTCCGCATCACATTCTATGTAAGTATGTCTGGGAGATACAAATTATATCTGATGAATGTGTTACCAATATAAGAAGTTAAGTTTGCAAATAAATTGAAATGTGTGGAGGAACTGGTATGAATGAGCGTACATTAGAATAAGTCAATGTGAAATATGAGGAAATCTAAAAAATGGAGAAAATTATTCGATAAAGATAAGTCAATTGGGAAATTGAAAATACCATGAGATAATATTACCTCATCGAGGAACTAGTGACTTAAGGCATTACGAAAACTAATCAAGGGTATATGGAGTTTTAGCAATATTTGTTTGAATTAACAAATGCCCCCAACAGTATTATGATATTGAAAATTAAAGAGACTCAAAGAGAGTTAAGGTAAGAATGAAGAGAGAAATTCCAACGAAATTATAAGAGATTTGGAGTTCTTTAGAATTTGCTATATATTGGACACTACTAAAAGTTGTTGAGGAGCTTTTAATGATCTTAGCCTTTAACAAAAATGTCTAAGGAAAAAATTTGTAAATTGTACAGACTATTGAATGTAAAGAGAATTTTTAGGAATTATAACACAAATGATAATAATATCATTGGGAGTTGAAGATTATGTAATATACAATGATGTTTCACTCCAGAGATTAGGATGCGATCTAATGCAGCAAAATAAAGTGAGTTTCTATACATAGAGACAATTAAGCCTTATGAGTTGATTATTTGATATATGAGTTAGAACTTGTTGTAATAGTAATTGCTTTGAAAGCTTAGAGATAGTATAGGTACAGAAACATTTTGGATATATTTATATATATGAATATACAGATCAGTAAAGATTAAGGTAATTATTGAGTTTGAAAGGAATGTACAAATGAGTACTATACTAGTAAAGGTAGTGTGTAATCTGATACATTGAACAGACAATTATATAACGTAATAGTACAATTTCAGATATTGAGGTTACCAAACCTAGTGCAATAAAGAGCATAGAATGTCGAGTTAAACTTTGGGTGATTCAAAGAACTATTAGCTAACTTTGGGCGATTTAAAGTACTATTAGCTATTGAAATTTAAGATCAGTTTCACATGAAAGAATTAACAAACCCCAAAACCTAAGGATTCAGGATTGTGAATCTTATAAAGCAATTGAAAATGAATATGAATTTTTGAGTTTGAGTTGGAAGAACGATATTTTGTGATTGAAATAAGAAGTATGTATACTCGATAAAGGTGATTGAGCAAAGAGATTGTTAGAAAGCACAAATAACAACCTATGATATACATCCTTAGGAATACACCAAAATAGCATTTAACGGCTAAGGATGTAGAAGTAAGTGATTATATGTATAAGTTGGTAAAAGTCTTAATTGTTGGAAATATGCTTAAAACTTATTTTTTGGAGTTCATAGGACCATTAGATCAATGTATAGTTCTAAGTGATTTTAAGCATAACAATAATTATCATAGTGATATCATTAGAACATTGTATGAGGAATAATATGACTAAAAGAGTCATTCGCCCTTACACTGATTGAAGAGGGCCTAAAAATAGTTGAAGGCCATAATTGATTTAAGATATTGTTGATAAGTGAAACGGATCTGTAATAGAAATTAAGTGATTCAAGAAAGATAAAAGAGTTATATGGATCAACATCGAGGTTATGGATTATAGTGACAAGGATATAAGAGTTAAGTATAGTAACACTAAAGAGATCTGAAATATCAAATGAAAGATGAAATGTCTCTGAGAGTATCACCTTGCCAAGTTGTACTTAGATTAAGTATAAGGTGTGCTCAGATTAGGAAAAAGGATAAACTAAGCTCGAATGGTATTGGTCCACATGAAGTTATTGATGAGTTGTATTATCAATAATGTAGCAGCCCGTACCGCCTAAATGTAGCACCCCCTTACCCTAGGGATATGCACCGGGACGCTCGGAGGTCACTCTGGTACATATCCTACGATAAGGGTGAGCTACGATCAATCACTACATTCACTTCATAAGGCATCATATCATTCTTTACTTATAAGGCATCATAAGGAAACCACAATATTTCTAAACCCAAGTTTTTTTCTTTTTTGTTTTACAAAATCGAAAAGCTACATTGTGACTTTCCCATTTTGCCTATGTACATCATCAAAATCCTAATACAATAGTATTACATGAAAGAGGAAATGTATCAGATCTATCTAAGCTATCCAAAAGTCTCAGCTGACTGACATTTGAGCCATGTCTTCAGTTGCCAAAACACAATCTACACGGCAGTAGAGCCTCTCAGTAATGAGAGTCGTCTCTCGGTCCTGAAAAGACAATGTTGCAGTTTTGATGAGTTTTGCGAACTCAATGAGGTAACCATCATCGATGAATTCACCGGATCTTATACACATATCATGGCATGTCACATAGTCATTCAATATCACCTCGCATACCATACATGATTTTCAGTCCTATAATATTATGTGCATGAGATTTATGTTCATTCTTATTGTTGTGACTGAGTGCCAATCACTTAAACAAATACTGGCCCATAGGGCTCAGTCAGAACAGAGTTCACGGAGCTTAGCTCTACGTGCAGAATCAGAGTTCACGGAGCAAAGCTCTACGTGGAAGCGCTTCAAACTGGCTACTCAAGTCACAACGTCTTTATTTGAGCATGCATTTTATGAAATGCATCACATATTGATTATGTCTTATCGCATATGATGTTAAATCAGAAACTCACATTCATCGGACCTGAGTCCGGCATTCAACTTCCATGAGAATACATATAACATACAGAATTTTACAGCAGAGCAAAGCACTTCCAATACATGCCCCACTATTAAACTCTTCGGGCCTTAGGTTCGGAATCTAGAAACATCGCACAAACAGTTCAAGAATAATGGAAGTGTAATAAATCAAGCTAGATTCAAATCAAATCAATCCTAGGAAATCATCTAGGTTGACTCACAAGTCGCTCCTGAAGCTAATGCCTGGAAGATCTGGCAACGTCTGGAGGTTGACGTTCCAGTTGCTCCTCTATAACAAATAATGTACACGATATCACAATTTGCACAATCATAAGTATTCAATAATGCACATGCATGAAAAGAGTTATGTACCATGCATGTTCATAATAATCCCAGGTATCATTCCATCACAAAATCATTCTCATATCAAAACTCATCTTAGTATAACTTAGGTTTATGCCTCATTAAAATCATTGAAATCACAATTCATTATTCACTGGCTTACTTTTAGATTTTCCAAAACACCCCTTTCAGGTCTGTTGTTCACATACAATCAGAAGGTGAAAATGAAGTAATTTTGTCAAACTTTCTTCTATAAAAGTGTTCCTCTATGCCTCATCTTTCCATTGATACTAAAATCACTCAATTTGGTTCAATAAGTCAAAAGATATGCCTCAAACATTATTGGGTTGTTCATATTCAAAGACAATGTACTATGCCCAACTTCCATTTAGAGATTAAACATTTTAGAGGCTGAATCATAATTAGACTTCTTGAGACGATTTGTAGGCCTATGTTTCTAGATTACTCTAAATCAAAAATCATCTCATTTGGATTCCTATAGATCCAGATATAATCAAAATACTGAAGAAAGTTTAGTGGAATAATACCAGTTCATATCCTTTAAGAGCACACTCACTGTACCCATCCCATGTTTTTCACTAAATCTTTCTTAATTCATTTTAGATGGATATGATTTCTGTTGGAGATTTATAGAAATTTCTTATGAGTCTAATGGTTTAAGAATCAGATCCTTTGGATGTCTAGAGAGGAAGTTATGGCCAAAAGAATCAAACATGTTTTTGTCCTTACTCATATTGAACCTATCTTGAGACAATTAGCAAAACTTTCACTATGGAAATCATATTAGAGTGTTCTTTGCATGATTTGAAAGAGAACCTCAAGCTATACAACTCTCTTGAAGTGTAACATCCCACCCCTAACGGGAAGGGTAAAATAGTAAATTGGCTAGGGGTAAGAGTGATTAGGACTGCTTTGACATTGTTATGTATACTAGTATTGGTCAACAATGAATTTGTGCACATGAAACAACTGTACATGCATTCATGATTTTTCTCGGTAATTGGGCCTAAACGGAATTTTACTATGATTAATGTGGACATTGTATTCGAAAAATTTATTGGACTGAGTTTTTATGTGTTTTACATTTTATGGGAATTATAGGAATTTTTCTAGAATTTTCCGGAGACAATTCCCAGACCTGAAAAAAATCGCCAAGTGGCGAACCGGTCAATTTTCGGTAGCGAAAATTGCTACCCAATGACACTGTCTTTTTGGGTATATTATTTTGAGATTGAAATGAGGGCCATTGGCCTAGAATGGGTCCGATTTCATTAGGGTTTCTTAATAAACCCTATTACATGTTTTTGTCTTATCTTTAATTTGTCTCCTTCCTCAAAATGCCAAGTGTCCTAAATGAAGTTATTGTTTTTGTCTTTTTCCTAGCTATTGTTTTCGGTTACTACACTTTTTAAAGAAGGAAAAGAGATAGTTTGCTTGATTTTTCCTCCTCCCACCGAAACCTCCATTGTCTTCTTCCTTGGTTTCTCCTTTAGCCTTGGTTGAACTTGTTGCTTTCCTTCTACTTTTTCATTTGTTGACAAACTTAAATCCTCTTGCATGCTTACCATGAGATAACCGTACATGAAGAGTAGAAAGGATAGAAAGTAAAATAATTGGAGAAGTAAAAGAATTGGAGACTTGAAGGGTTAGAAGTGCTAATTAGGTGAGTTGTAATTTTTAAGCTTTAATTATGCATGTCATGGTTGTTAGATGCATTCAATGGAAGTTATTGTTCATTATATATGATGTATGATGCATGAAGATCATGAAACTTATGGGTTGAATTGTTGGGTATAAGTGTAAGTTGTGAGGGTGAAGGATGAATATGAATTGGATTAGTTTTTGATTGGTTTTGATGTTACTAAGGTTAGATAAATGGGAATTTATTTATGAAAAATGCATATAATGAGTGCTGCTAAATTATGTCCCTTGGCCTAAGTGAATGTATGAATGATGTAGTGACTGATTTCTTGTCCATTTGGATGCTTAGTGATGTGTTAGTAGCATTGGAAGTGATAGGATCCAAGGTTAGGACCAAAGCTGGAAAATTGGTTTTTGACCTAGTATACTGTTTTGATCATAACTAATTGTGTGGTTATGCAAATGAGGTGAGGTTTGTGCCCAATGAAACTTTGGCTTGTTGGCTACAGTTTTGTGTGAAATAGGTGTTGTCTAATTTTAGCCTTAAGAGGTTGAATTTTAGCATGGAAAGTTACTGTTAAGGTTACTGTGAACAGTAACCGAACCAATGATCTACTAGTTTTGCTGATTTTTCTAAATTAATTGAGAAGGAATTAGGGAAAATGGTCTTCATGAAAGTTGAAGCCTATCAAGTTATCTTTCCATTTCCATTGATTTTGCAATTTTTCGATCTGTATATTGGGAGATATGAACTGTTGATTATTAACTGATTTTATGCATTGTGGTGAAACCTAGACTAAGTGAAGATTTTGTGACCATTCTGATTAGAAGCAATTTTAGAAATTTCTGTGAACTGAATTGGCTTGAGTGATCTTCTGAAGAGTTGTAGAGGAACCAATTATCTTAAAAATGGTATATAGCATGTAATTTTTGGAGATCAGATTTGGGAATTATGAGTTTTCAAAATCTGAACCTGCATTAGGTTATTAACTGTCCTGATCAACAGAAACTTGCATAACTGTTTTGAGCTGGTTAGTGTTAGAATTGGATTCAGAGTCCTTCATGAAAATTGAAGTTTGAGATCTGATCTTTTCAGGGATATAAAGTAGTGATTTTTTTGACATTGGTGCTAGGAGATATGCTGTTTTGAAATGTACTGTTCAGATTGGGAAA
>JANITX010160233.1:0-14562 GCA_027564395.1 Erythroxylum ulei
ATTGAAGTAAGGAGATTTTGAGAAAGATTGTCCTAGGCTTCTCAAATTGTTTGCCATGATCTATCACGTGCTATAAAACATAATAAATGTGAAACCTGCTTTGATATCAAATAATAAAGCAAAAACACGCAAGGAGGGGGATTAATTATGTGTGAAAAAAATTCAAGGTACTTTCAAAGTGATAAGATCCTGCTAACTGAAAATAGGTCTATAAATATAAATATCCTATCAACTTTTGAAAGGATCCTATTAATGTTAAAAACAAAAAGATCATGTTAATAGAAAGGAGCCTGCTAGAGCTTAAAAGAAAAGGAGTCTATTAGCGCTCAAAAGAAAATGAGCCTGTCACCGATTAAAAATGAAAGGAGCCTGTTAATCAATAGGAGCCTATTAATGCTCAAAAACAAAAGGAACCTTTTAATCGACAAGAGCCTATTAACTCTTAAAAATGAAAGGAACCTCTTGCAATAGAAAAACAAAAGGAGCTTATTGTAAACTGGAGGATCCTCTTGAAAACATAAACTTATAATGAGAAAAATTAAAAGTTAGGAAGAGGGAGAAAATGACACAGTAGATTTATACTGGTTCGGCTTATAATGAAGCCTACGTCTAATCCCCAAATATGTAACTTGAGTATTTCATTATAAAAGCCAAGTAATAATTTAACGAGCCTCTTTAAGGTCATAAGTGTATATTTTTTAAGGTTCTTCAACCTCCACACTAGCAGTATTTTGCTAGCCTCTACAAGCTCTTAACAAGAAAGGTATGAAAGATTTAACAATCTCTCTTAATAGAGTGATATCATTTTCTAAAGTACAAAGATTTTGATATAACTTTCAAGAATATTAATGTTATAAGATATTTTACAAGTCTCGTGTATTTCGCAGATGTAATGGCTCTTCCTTAAGTAGACATTTTCCTTAACTAGTTGTTGCTTAATCTACGATATCTTTCTTGCTAAAATCTTTAATATTCAGATGTTAAGAAGAACATCCTATTAAGGCTCCAGAGTTTATTATTTAAATTCGTAGAACTTCCACATGTTATGGAATGATTTCTAAATAGGTAATTCGTAAAGAAGGTTCCTGTAAGAAAAGAAGCAATTATCTTATGATTTTATTTCCTTTTAAGAATTATACCATTGCTTATATAGGGAAATAAATCGAGTTTAAATTTTGAAGTATTATAAAGTTATCATCAAAATCGTTAAACATAACCCTTGAGCCAACACTTGGTAGGTGATACTTATAGGTTTTATTTTTTTAGTGGGTAATTTAGTATGTTTTTAGTTGTTAATTAGATTATTTGTGCATGTTTAGGTTTAGAATTGTGTTTGTGTGACTATGTGTTTGTGTTTTTGAATGTTGTGTGGTTTAGGGCATATTATCGAGCTTTAATTTTATGCATTTGAGATGTTTTGATGTGCTTGTTAGTGTTTGAGATCAAGTAAAGAAGATTAAAAAGTTTGGAGAAAGCTTGGAGGAAGACTAATGGTAATGATTGTGACATTCCAGTTACGATTGTGACAAAAGAAACTCAGACATGGCCACGATCATGATTGAATGGGCCACAATCATGAAAAAGGCTAATTTCATGGGTCATGATCATGGCAGGTAGGACACGATCATAACAGAAACTCATTTTCAAGGGCCAAGATGGTGACATATCTGCCACGATAGTGGCAACCGCAATACAGACATAGGGATCTACTTCCATTTCTAGTTTTGGGGGGTTGTTGAATTTTGGCTTAGGTAAACCTAATTTTTACCCTAAAAGACAAAAACATTATAAAAGGAAAAAGAAATGACCTAATCAAGAGAGTCTCCATCTTACCATTTCAAGAAAGAGCCAAGGAAGAGAAAGAATAGAAAAGAAGAGAGAAGATGAGGAGGAGGAGGAGCTATTGTAACCACCTTCAGCCATCATTTCCAAGTTAATTTCTCATTTCATCTTTATGTTTATTTCATTTAATGTATCAAATGGATATGAGGAAGATGAATATTTGCTTAAGGATGTTCTAAACTCATTTAGGATTTGTTCTTAAACAAATTGTGATTTGATTTCTTTCTATGTTAATGTGTTGGGTATTATGATTGTTTGTCATTTTTACATACTTCGGTAACAAATTGAGATCTTAAACTAATAGTAACATAATTAGGTTAGGAAATGAGAGTTAGCAACCTAATAGATCACACAAATAATCTAATCAATAATTATATGACAAGAGATCATTTGTGAGAACTTGATTGTTTATTAGAGTGCTTAAAAATTAATTAGAATGTAGGTTATTTGTTAATTGAGAAATTGCAATTTCAAAACATCAGATTCAGTTAGGGATTATGATTAAGGGTTTAATGATTAGGTCAAGAGAGAGGATAATAAACCTTTTGAAATTCTAAGATCGATTCCCATTAGCTCAAAAGTAATTAAAGTAGTAGTTGACGATAGGATAAATCTCATCTTATCATAATCAATTAATTTTGTCTTATACGATTTCCTGATTGTTAAGTGGGTGTGCTTAATTTTGATTTCTTTGTGTTAATTTTAGAATTTCATTTTCAATCACTGCATATTCAATTGCTTAATTTCTTCTCACTTTTATTTTCATTTTAATTACAATTTTTAAACCTTATATAAAATTAGGATCCAATTAGTTCAGTAACTCCTTATGGGATCGACACCTCAACTACTACACTTACGACCCGTGAACTTGTGGAACATTGAGGATTTTATAGAATTAAAACTTGCTCAATAAGTTTATGGTGTCGTTACTAGAGAGTTAGTTAGGATTAGTTGGATTACTTTAGTCTAAGGAATTTTCACCTTTCTTGTGTCTATGCAGTTGCATGAATATAAGAGCTACTAAAAGTTCAAGTCGGATCGCCGAAACCTTAGCACTTGACGTCACTCATTTAGAACGAGCCAGATGAAAATAAAAAGAAATCGAAGAAAAAAAGGCGGAAGAATTTCATCAAAAATTCAATCAAGGAGACTAGTCATGAACCCTTATAGATTTTATGAGACCAAGGTTCAATGCTACAAATTAAGACTTGACTAGACCACCAGTTCAAACAACCTCATTTGAGATTAATCCTGCCTTACTAAACATGCTGCAACTAAATATGCAATTCTACGAATTGACTAATGATGATCCTAATGCTCATATAGTTAAATTTTCTAGAAATATGCGATACTTTTCGATAACATAGGATGTCGAAAGATTTCGTTAGGGTGAAGCTCTTTCCCTTCACGCTAAGGGATAGAGCCAAGGCATAGTATCATTCACTAAGTCCGTCAAATGTCACAACTTGGGAGAAGATGGTGCATGCGTTCCTGGATAAGTACTTCCCTCTCATGAAGACTACGAAGCTGATAAAGGAAATCATGAATTTCCAACAAAGTGATGGGGAGTCGCTTTACAAAGCATGAGAAAGGTATAAGGATTTGCAAAGCAGGTGTCCTCACCTCGATATACCTAAGGAATTCCTACTGCAAACCTCCTACAATGGAGTTACTCAATCTATATGAGCCACCACAGATGCAGCATTTGGAGGATCTCTAATGAGGAAGACAGTTGAGGAAATAGAGCAATTTTTATAGGAGATTTTAAGTAACAGTTATCTTTGGACAATGGATAGAAGTAGACAACACACAATTCTTTGAGAGAAAAAAGGAGCCATACTTTTGACTCAATACGGAAATGCAACCCTAAATCGATAACTTAGCATCATGAAAGCTTCCTCTTCAACTCCTTTCAAAGAAATTCAACAAAGATGTGAGTTGTGTGGATAAGACAACCATGATACCATCAAACACTTTTTGATGTAAAACAACGAACCATAGCAACTCAATTACATGGGAGCACAGTTTGATCGAGGAGGGGGAACAATCCCTACTTGAACATGTATAATCCTGGTTGGAAGAACCATCTAAACTTTTCTTAGTCAAATAGTGCAAGAGGTCAATTTTGACCTCGAGGACCACCTAGATTCCAACAGGAGAAACCAAACACCACGGATGCTAAGTTAGACAAAATCCTAGACAAACTTAGAAATATGGAAGAGGCTCATAAAAGGTTAGAAGGAAGATTTAAGCAAGTAACCAAAAATTATGCATCTTCCATCCACAATTTAGAAATTCAAATGAGCCAACTAGCGAATGCATTGTCAGCACGAAGTGCAGGAAGCCTCCTAAGCAATACTGAATTAAACCCAAGGGAGCAGCTACCAGTAATTACATTGCGAAGTGGGAAGGAACTCGAACAACCCACAGAGCCAAAAAATGCACCCCACTCTGTAGAGAAAGACAAGGGAAAGGAGAAAGATGTCAACATGAGCAAATACCCGCCATATGTTACTCCTCTACCATATCCACCCAAAATTCCATACCCTTAACAACTCCATAAGAGCAAATTAAATTCAAAATTTGCGAAGTTTATAGAGAAATGAAGACTTTTCAAATAAATCTTTTGTTCGTTGAGGATTTGGAACATATGCCCAAGTATACTAAATTTTTGAAAGACATATTATGGAAAAAAATGTAGTTAAGAAGAGAACCAAATAGTAGCCTTAAACTCCTTCCATAGTCACTAATAAAATACCTTCCAAGCTAAAGGATCCACGGAGTTTCACAATACCTTGTGTGGTTAGTGATTTTGAGTTCGGAAAGTGCCTATGCCATTTATGAGTAAACATCAATCTTATGCCTTTATTGATATTCAGGAAATTGGGGCTCAGTGAGGTCAATTCAACTTCGATGCTAATCTAGTTGGTTGATCAATTTAATAAAAGATCGTTAAATTGTGGACGACATTTTGATGCAAGTAGACAAGTTCATTATTCTTGTTGACTTTGTTTTTTTTAATTTCGAAGAAGATAATTACTGTCCATTAATTCTTGAACGACCTTTCATGAACATAGGAAAAGCATTGATTGATGTTCATGAAGGTGAATTGACACTTCAAATTGGTGAAGATCAAGTGGAGTTCAATATGAACAAGGCTTTAAGAATCTGAAGGAAAGCAGCGCTTGCATGAAGATCGACATTAAGGATGAAAGTATGCAAGAGCAAGTAGAAAGCTACTTTGCAGAAATTAAATTAGTAGAAATGATGACAGACAATGAAGAGAAAGTAGAAAGCTACTTTGCAGAAATTAAATTAGTAGAAATGATGACAGACAATGAAGATGAGAAGGCGAACAAAGCTGAGTCTGAAGGAGATGTTGAAATGGAGGACTTGGATGTTCAGACCCGTCAAGAAATGTTAGTATGAACCGAAGCACTCATACCACCCTCCATAGAGAAAACACCAACCTTAGAGCTTAATCCTTTACCCACACATATCAGATATACCTTTCTAGGTAAAGGTCAAACTCTACCCATCATTATTTCCATTCAATTGGTTAGGGAACAAGAGAGTAAGGTGGTAGAGATTATTAAAAAGCAGATAAATGTCATAGGACAGAAAATATCTGACATTCAAGGCATCAACCCAACTGTTTGCATGCATCGATAAACCTTGAAGAAGGAAGTAGAGCAGTGAGGGAACCTCAATGTAGGTTAAGTGGTAAAAAAGAAGGTAGTAAAGCTTTTACATGCGGGTATCATATACCCTATATTTAATAGTAAATAGGTCAGCTCGGTACAGTGTGTATCAAAGAAGGGCAAAATGATCATCATGGAGAGTGAAAGTGGAGTGCTAATTTCAATGAGAATAGTCATAGGATGTAGAGTGTGCTTAGACTATCGCAAACTCAACAAGGTGACTAAAAAGGACTATTTCCCTCTGCCATTCATAGATCAAACGATAGAAAGAGTAGATAGTCACTCATTCTACTGCTTCTTAGATGGTTACTCAGGGCACAATTAGATATTTATCTACCTCAAATACCAAGAAAAGACCACGTTCATATATCCTTATGGTATCTTTGAGTATAGACGGATGTCTTTCAAGTTATGTAATGTCCCAGCTACATTTCAAAGGTACATAACGTCTATCTTTACAGACATGATTGAAGATATAATTGAAGTTCTCATGGATGAATTTTTTTTCTTTGGAGAATTGTCTAACAAATTAGACAAGGTACTCCAAAGATGGGAAGAATCACATTTGGTGTTGAATTGGGAGAAGTGCCACTTTATGGTGCAGGAGGGGATAGTGGTCGGGCATAAATTCACACCAAGGATTTCTTGTAAATCACAAGATCCCTGACAAACTTGTTAGCCAAGGATATGCCTTTCCTCTTTAATGATAACTATTTATCTGCATTCAAACAATTAAAGGAGGCACTAACATCGCCACCAATCTTAACACCACCTAATTGGACAATCGCAATCAAAGTCATACACGACGCTAGCAACCAAGTTATAAGTTATGTACTAGGCCAAAGGAAGGACAAAAGGTTGCATCTGGTATACCACACAAGCAAAACACCTATGGGACCCCAACTTAACTACACCAACACTGAAAAGGAATTACTCGCAATGGTGTATGCACAAGACAAGTTTCGATCATACCTATTCGGTTCTAAGGTGATCGTATTTACCAATCACGTTGCATTAAAATATTTTTTCATCAAGAGAGACACGAAACTGAGGCATATTCGATGGATGCTACTTTGACAAGAGTTTGACATAGAAGTAAGAGATAAGAAGGAAATGAAGAATGTGGTCGTGGACCACTTATGACATCTGGAAGGAAGGGAATGCGAGCTAAGTGATGATATTAAAAAAAAATCCTTAATAAAACCCTGATGTTACTCAATAACATGGCGACACCATGGTTCGCAGATATCACAAATTTTGTCGCTAGTAGTAAGATTCCTTATGATTTATCATATCAACATAGAAATTGATTCTTACATGATTGCACCCAATATTTATGGGATGACCCAATCCTATACAAGACTTATGCTGATGGGCTAATAAGATGATGTGTGTCAGAGGACGAGATGTTGGACATATTAAAACAATGTCATAAAGCACAATATGCTGGCCATTATGGAGAAAACAAGATGGTAGCTTGAGTACTAGAGAGTGGATTCCATTGGCCACATCTGTTTAAGGACACTCAAGCTTTTGTGGCACACTGTGATTACTGTCAAAGAGTGGGAAACATCTCCAAAAGAGATGAGATGCCTTTATCTAACATCTTAGAAGTCAAAGTCTTCGATGTGTGGGGCATCGACTTCATGGGTCTCTTCCCATCCTCCATGGGGAACACATACATTCTAGTGTGAGTGGACTACGTATCTTGTAGGGCCAAGGTTGTGGCATCTCCAACTAATGATAGGAAGGTTGTACAACATTTATCAAACAGTTATTCAACAAATTTGGAGTGCTAAGAATGATAATAAGCAATGGGGGAACACATTTTTGTAACAGATCTTTTGATGCTCTCCTAAAAAGATACGAAATGCACTATCGAGTTACCACTCCTTATCACCCGCAAACAAGTGAACAAGTGGAAGTCGTAAACTAGGAACTCAAACAAATTTTAGAAAAGACGGTGAATAGTTCTAGGAAGGACTGGGCATTAAAGCTAGATGATGCCTTATAGGCTTATCGAATCGTTTTTAAAAACACCAATTGGAATGACTCCCTTCTAACTTGTATATGGTAAAGCTTGTCATTTGCTTGTAGACCTAAAGCAGCGAGCATATTAGAAAATGAAGGTTTTAAATTTTGATTGGAAGCATGCAGGTGAGAAACGAATTCGACAACTAAATGAACTCGAAGAGTTTCATTGCAATGCGTACAAAAAATGCTAAACTTTACAAGTAAAAGGTGAAGAGATGGCACAATTCTCATTTTTGTTGTAGAATTTGAGGTTGAGGTTGTTCCTAGGAAAACTTAAATTGCAATGAGTGGATCGTTTACAATCACCCAAGTCTTCACCCATGCAGCCCTCAAATTGGCAAATGAAAACAAAGAAACCTTTAAGATGAATGGGCATCGTTGCAAACTGTATCTCGACGAAGTGGTCTCAAAGGAAAAGGAAGTAATTTCTTTCCTTTCGGAAAATTAAAAGTGCTTCCAAGGATGCAAGGTCAAGCTAATGACTATAAATTAGCACATTTAGTAGTTTGATTTCTCTTTAGAATTTTAGAATTAGTTATTTCTTTTCAATAATGGATTAGAAAGGCATGAAAAACAAGAAAATAAGGTGGTGATGAAAATATAAGGTAGGGAAGGAATTTAGGAGTGACTCAAAGAAAATAATCAAAAATGAAAAAGGAGTATAAAAATTCCCAGTTGGTCACGATCGTGACCCTGAAAAGCCCTTCTATCATGATTGTGACACACAAGGTCACGATCGTGACCTATGAAGGGGGAAAGTGGGCATGCGAAATTTTCAAGTCTTTTTCTCAATTTTACCCCTCTTTTCTTCCCCTAACCTATTTTTCTTACCCTTAATACTCTCACTCTCTCTCTAGAATGAAAAAGCTCAAATCATCTCACTTCTCTCTACAACCCAGCTTAAGGTTCTTCCTCCCTATACACCTTTCAAGCATATCTCATTCTAAATGGGTCCGTGAATTAAGCAGACGACTAAGTGCATTCAAGGAAAGGGAAAAGCATAAGTGTCAAGGCACGGACAACGATACTGAGTGGGGGGTTACGGAGTACCCTTTTCAATTTACTTGGAAGAGGAAGGTAACCATTTTCAAACCCTTAACCTTAAGAAATTGTTATACCTCGATATTTGGATTTTGAAATATTAGAAAGAGTTGGATTGAGAGAAAAGGTTGAACACTTATGAATCAGAATTCAATAGGAAAACTTTATACATTTTAACTTTGTCATTTATCAAGAACTCAGCTTAGAATTTTTCACATCCCTCCAATTTGAGCAAGGTAACTTGAGAAAATTATGGTTTTGATTGTAGGGTGGACTGTATGAGTTACATATTGAAACTTTATATGAAATCGGTGGATTCCTAGAATCAATTATAGTGGACCAACACAATGACTTGCGTGTCACGCATTATTGGCCCAACTAACAAGGTTAGACAACTTTAACGCTAAATATTTACATAATAACATAATCTGTAGCCCTGAACACTTGCTGCTACATAAATTTATATGTCAAACCGTGTTTGGTAACTAAAAGCAACAAGTGTTCAATGAAGGAGCTATTTATTTTTTGGTGCATAAATAATAGCATCTAACATTATACATCCACCCACATTTTCAATGCTCTCATTGCTACTCTGGAAAAGAGAAGTAATAATCTTGGCATAAGATACTTGGTTACCACTATTGCGGATTATTATTGCGTTAACTGTGATGGATTAGTTGTGCATCTTCCTGAGTTTTTTAACACTCATCATTCAATGAGAGCTGAGATCTTAAAGTCCTACAATACGAAACTTCAAAATGTCAGTGCAAAATCACATGTCAAGAACAAGGCAGGACAGGCCAGTTCCAGCTCAACATTGCCATAACAATAAGAGGATTCAACCAGTTAAGAATCTAGAGAAGAGGAAGAAACTAAATGAGAGAAGGTACTTAACGCAATTTTGAACACTAACAAAGCAATCGTAGATAATGTCAAGGTGTTGAAGGAGATAGCAAAAGAGCAAAGATGTCAATGCCAAGACATCTGAAGCATTTACAAATCCCACCTTCGACATCATTGTCATCACCACCTCAATTGCCATGACGGTTTTATGCTCTAACCCTTGTCTTTTTATTTTTGTTTTTAGGTTTTCTAATTTGTTTTATTCCCACCTTACTTGTTATTGTTCTTCTAACGTTGAGGATAATGTGTTGTCCAAAAGTGGGGAGTTTTACAGTGTTTTTTTATTTTAAATGTGAATTTTGCATATTGTATGTTAGTTTTTGCTTTGGTTTTCATGGTGTGAATTGTGTGGATGTGTTCATGGCTAGGACTTAACAGAATTAGTTTAGCTTTGAACATAGTCTTCTAAGTTGTAAAGATTGATTAGCTTATGCAATTTGTGTTTTAGGTATCTTTAGTTAAATATGAATGTTAATTAGAATCTGACCTTAATTTGCTCACCTAAGAAAATTTGTTACATACATTTATAATCATACGTCAATTAAATAAGTAAAGTTGTTAATATCTTTTCATGAAAATGATTAGCTAAATAAATGAGGTAGGCAATAAAATGTGAAAAAAAATGTATATCTTAAGCAAATAATTATTCTGTTGGCCTTTAGGTTATGAATAAAGCTAGTAGCCAGCTGAGAACATGATGTAGCTGAGTAACCAGGGGACATTCGTCATAAATGTTTGCTTTCACATCAAAAGACTATAATGACATTCTAACCAAGCCTATTAATAAAAGCATGACCTATTTGAGTAACTGGGGGATATTCATCACAAATATTTGCTTTTGCATCAAAATTCTAGGTTAATGTTAAAGAAAATTAACAAAATGGTGTTTTAATAAAAAAATCATACTAATCTGTATTAATGGCATGATTTTTCATAGAAAGCTATTTAGTAATGTTTGCAATTTCAATTGACTAATGTTTATCAATGTGTGTATGCAAGTGCTAAAAGTGTGTGAATATGACATTAAAGTCTTGATTAGTATGTATATTTAGTGTAAAGTGCTTAGCCATAAATTGCATAAGTTTATAAATTAGAGCAACTTATAGGGCTACATTTAAAGTTAAATTAGTTTCGTGAAGTTTGATGTCATTGTATCATTATTGCATATGTATGCTTATATATGCTATTATTTGGTGTATTTGTGTTTGTGTTTGTGTTTTTTTTTTTTTTTGCTTGAGGACAAGAAAAAGTTCAAGTGTAGGGAAGTTGATAGTTATAGGTTACATTATGTTTTATAGGGTAATTTAGTTTATTTTAGTTGTTAATTAGATGATTTGTGGATGTTTAGGTTTGGAATTGTGATAGTGTGATAATGTGTTTTAAGTTTTTGAATGTTATATGGTTTAGTGCATGTTATTGAGCTTTAATTTTGTGCGTTTGAAGTGTTTTAATGTGTTTGTTAGTGTTTGTGATTAGGTAAAGAAGATCAGAGAAGTTGTCATGATCGCACCAAAACCAACCTAAACATGGCCACAATCATGACTGAATAGGTCATGATCATGATAGAAACTAATTTCATGGGTCACAATTGTGGCCTATCTCATTTTTAAGGGCCACGATCGTGACATACCTACCAAGAACATGGTAGGTGCGATACAAATTTGGGGATCTACTTCCATTTTTATTTTTAGAGGGTTGCCTTGGACTTTTTAGCCTGGGTAAAAACCTAATTTTTACCCTAAAAGACAAAAACACTATAAAAGGAAAAGGAAATGACCTAATCAAGAGAGCCTACATCTTACTATTTCAAGAAAGAACTAAGGAAGAGAAAGAAGAGAAAAGAGGAGAGAAGAAGAAAAAGAGGAGGAGTTGCTGCAACCACCTTTAGCCATCCTTTCCAAGTTAATTTCTCATTTCATCTTTGTGTTTATTTTAGTTAATGTATGATATGGATATAAGGATGATGAATATTTGTTTAACGACGCTCTAAAATTCATTTGGGATTTGTTCTTGAATCAATTGTAATTTGATTTCTTTTGATGTTAATGTGTGGGGTAGATTGTTTATCATTTTTCCATACTTCGGTAACAAATTGAAAGAGTGAATTGATAGTAACATGATTAGGTGTAATAAGAATTAGCAACCTAATAGTTCTCATAAACATTCAGATCAATAATTATACGATAAAAGATCATGTGTGAGGACCCGATTATTTATTAGAGTTCTTAAAACTAATTGGAATGTAGGTTATTTGTTAATTGAGAAATTGTAATTTTAGAACATCAGATTCAATTAGGGATTATGATTTAGGGTTTAATTATTAGGTCTTGAGAGAGGATAATCAACCCTTTGAAATGCTAGGACTGATATCTATTATCTCAAAAGTAATTAAAGTAGTAATTGACAATAGGATAAATCTCAACTTCTTATAATCGGTTAATTTTTTCTTGTGTGATTCTTGATTGTTAAGTGAGTGTGCTTAATTTTAATTTTTTGTGTTAATTTTATAATTTCATTTTCAATTGATTCATATTCAATTACTTAGTTTTCTGCTCACTTTTATTTTCATTTTAATTACAATTTATAGACCTTAGACAAAGTTAGGATTCAATTAGTTCATTAATTCTTTTTGGGATTGACAACTCAACTACTACACTTACGACCTATCCACATGCGAAACATTGAGGATTTATAGAATTAAAACTTACTCAACTGCAGGCAACCTAAGGGAAGTTAATTTCCTTTCCTTTTCATTTTCACATTTCTTTCTTATATGCATGTGTATTTTTAAGTTTGTTAGTTTCTTACATGTTTTTAAGTTTTCAACCAAAGAGAAAGATAATCAAACAAACAAATATTTTCTCTTTTTCTATTACTTCTAGGACTATATAGTTATGACTAGAGAGTGAATTGACTAGAAGAATCTATGGAAACTTTAGCATATGCTTTTTCTCTTATGAATGGTCAATATGCATTATCTTTATAAGATTAGTGACTAATAGTAGCTAGTGAGATTTTAAGCCTTATTAGACTAACACATTCATATCAGTCTCATTGTCTTCTGTTTTTGTGTGACCTTCATCACATATACATCTTGACTTTGCTTTGATTTTCTATTCAATACCACATTTTTATCATATGCAATAATATGGAAATGATACAGGCATTCTTGGTTTTATAATCTAAATTAACCAAATAGCCTACCTATTTATATGATTTTCCTTTTGACAAGCCCCCTTAAGCTCTATTTGCCTTTTCTTTTTGTGTTAACCCCATTATATGCTTTAAACCTAACCAAAGGTCTTGCCCAAGTCTTCAAACTAATGGATCATTTACTTATTGTTGAAGATTGTGGATGTACAAAAGTCTAAGTGTGGGGGTGTGCATATTTGTGGGTTGGTTATATTAGTCAAAATGTCATGTTATGAATTCCATTGTTGGTGTAGCTTCTTTCAATTTTTATTAAAAAAATGGAAAGAGAAAAGAAAACAAAAAATTTTTTAAATAAAAGTACCAAGGAGGAAATGCATATGTTTTGCAAATTTATTTATGATTAGTCTTTCCTCCTAAAGTTATATTAAACGGGTATTTTGAATATGATATATATGAAGTAGATGTGCCTTTGAAGGATCACTCCTTGTAGTTTCAATGTATTGTTATCAATTGTATGAGTGATTCCTTTTAGTTGATTATGCTTCATGTAATTTGTGGTGTGAGCTTGAATTTGAGCCATAAAACATAGTTTTGGCATTCATCATAGTTGATGTACACAATTGTGAGTAAATGTTGGTTTTTGTTCTTGATGGTTTATTGAGTATTTTTCTTGTTTCATTAGCTTTGAAGAATTTTACACTACACAATCCAAATATATCTTACTTTACCCTTGCCCACATTACAACCTTGAAAAGTCCTTTGATTGATAATTATGCATGTGAATCCTAGTAGTGGAGAAATGAAATGATTTGCAAAGTTTTGGAATGTCATGATCATTAATTGTTTTTGAGTGTACATATGTATATATCTTATTTAAACACATTTTGTTCAAGTCTACCTCTAGATTGCTCAGTTTCTAAAGGTAATGAATGTTGATTGATCATAAGTAAAAGCATTGAATGTTGAGTTCTTACTTTTGAAAGTTGTTTCTCTTTACTTATAGTTATCTATTCTTAGGAAATATGGAAAATGAGTAAGTGTTTAGGTTTGTAACTTTGATTTTTATGTTTTCCCTAGAACGGTCAAAAGCTAAATGTGAGGAAAATTGATATGTGTTTAATTGATTATAAATTTATTCCATAACACTTAGTGATTAATAAGATGAAATGCTTAAGACATTCACTTTAGTTCATATTTGGTTTTAAGGACAATTCGAAAGAGAAAGAGCTAAAGTGAGTCGAAAGCACAATCTTTTATCCATTGTCTTAAGATTCAAACTGACTTATCTTCATGGAACAAGAAGAAAAAGGATTAGAGCAAGAGGAGATAAGAAAATACAAAAAGGAATGAAGAGGACACATTGTCATGCCATGAGATAAGTCTCACGACCACGACAATTTAGTCATGGCAGTGAGAGTGTTGCCATGCCCATGACAAATTTGTCAGAGCCGTGAGAGTGTTTATCATGCCTATGAGACACCAGCTCACACCCGTGAGTTTTTGCTAGCTCACCCCAATAGTTTTTAATATAAATGGACAAGTTGTGGCGGAAGAAGGCATATTTCATTTACGGAATCGTTTTTGGAGAGTGGAATCTCAAGTTTTTAAGAAGAAAAGAGGCAAAGCTCCATTCAATTGGAGACCCATGGAGGGTTGAGCTTTCTGACACCAATTCGGAGGCAATATCAATGCCAAAGAACCTAGTTAAGCATTTCTCTAATTGTGTTTGTTATTCTTTCTCTCTTAGGGATTAATTATATTATCCTATATCTATTGTATAGGTGTTATGTAAGAGTGATTAAATGCTTGACTGAGCCCAAGTTTATCTTATAAATTGGCTACACTTTCATGGCTGTTAATATACTTTTTGGCCCTTAATTCGTGATTT
>JANITX010160434.1:0-14520 GCA_027564395.1 Erythroxylum ulei
TTACCGACAAATTGCGAATTACAAGAGCTCGTTATAAGGAACCAATTTAAGCACTAAAGTCATCAATTAGGAGTCAAAGAGTGCATAAACAGTTATAAAAATACAGCCAATTTATAATGTAAACTTGGCTCAATCACTCTTCATTCTGTCTTGGGCTGCCTTAAGCCGTTGTTTAACTAGATTAACCTTATCAACTGTTATCTGAATTAGCTCGGGCCCTATCAGTTTCCTTTCTCCTTCTTCATCCCAACATATCGGAGTTCTACATCTCCTTCCATACATTGCTTCATATGGAGCCATTTGAATGCTCGAATGGTACAAATTATTGTAAGCAAATTCGACCAATGGCAAATGCTCATCCCAATCTCCTTTGAAATCCATTGCATATGCTTTAAGCAAGGGTCCGAATGGTCCTTTCAGATTGACCATCCATCTGGGGATGAAAAGTCTTTCTAAAATTCAACTTGGTCCCTAGAGCTTCTTGCACACTTTCCCAAAATCTCAAAGTAAATCGAGGATCTCTGTCAGAAACTATAGACTCCGGAATCCCATGTAGTCTCACTATCTCATCAATATATATCTTTGCTAGCACATGCAGGGAATCAGTCTGTTTAATTGCCAGAAAGTGGGCTGACTTTGTCAAATGATCAATAATAACCCATATGGCATCATGCTTCCTACTAGTCTTGGGTAAACCCATCAAAAAATCCATAGTTAATCGTTGCCATTTCCACTCAGGAATGGACAATGGCATTAACTTGCTTGAAGGTGCCTGGTGTTTAGTCTTGACTTGCTGACACACTAGACACTTACTTGTATATTCTGCTACATCTCCTTTCATACCTTTCCACCAGAAATGCTCTTTTAGATCTCTGTACATCCTGGTGCTACCTGGGTGCATGACATAAGACACATTGTGTGCCTCATCCAGTATCTTGTCCTTCACCTCCTTGATATTTGGGATACAAAATCTATTTCCTACAATCATTAGTCCATCATCCCTCACTGCCACTTTATATTTCTTGCCATTTTTAATTTCTTCTCGGAGCTTGCTTAATTTTGCATCCTGTACTTATAACTCCCTAACCTTCTCTCTGAGTACCGATCTTACTCTAAAAGTAGTAACAATACATTCAGGTTCCTTCTGCTTCAAACTTATCCTAAGCTTAGCCATCTCTTCAAATAATGGCAAATACACTGTCTGAATGTGGGCTATTGAGGATTTCCTACTCAAAGCATCTGCCATTATGTTTGCCCTTCCTGGATGGTAATTAATCAACAAATCATAATCCTTAATTAGCTCTAACCA
This sequence comes from Erythroxylum ulei, assembly GCA_027564395.1. Lineage (NCBI taxonomy): Eukaryota > Viridiplantae > Streptophyta > Magnoliopsida > Malpighiales > Erythroxylaceae > Erythroxylum > Erythroxylum ulei. The sequence continues at coordinate 1,310 of JANITX010160434.1, forward strand.
TCTTCTCTATCTCAAATTATTTTCCTTTTGGCTCAGCAAATACTTGAGAATTTTATGATCCGTAAAAATCCTCGTTTGAAACCCATATAGATAATGTCTCCAAATCTTGAGAGCAAAAACTATTACTGCTAACTCCAGATCATGGGTCGGGTAATTCAGCTCATAAGGCTTTAGCTACCTTGAAGCATAAGCTATCACGCATCAACACACAACCCAAACCCTTTCTTGAAGCATCACTGTAAACTGTATAACCCTCATCTCCCATAGGCAAGGTCAGTATTGGAGCATTTGTCAACCTGTGCTTAAGCTCCTCAAAGCTCTTCTGACATTCATCACTCCAGATAAACTTCTAATTCTTCCTCAATAACTTGGTCATCGGAGCAGCTATCATAGAAAATCTTTCAACGAATCTCCTATAATAACCTGTCAGACCCAGCAAACTCCTCACTTCTGTCACTGTCTTGGGTGTATGCCAATTCACTACTGCTTCAATTTTTCTCAGATCAACATGTACCCCATCTTAAAAATTACATGTCCAAGGAATATCACCTCATGAAGCCAAAACTCACACTTGTTGAACTTAGCATAAAGTTCTTTCTCCCTCAGTGTTTGCAACACTATACTAAGATGTTCCTCGTGTTTCCCTTCACTCTTGGGATAAACCAGAATGTCATCGATAAACACTATGACAAATTGATCTAGAAACTCCCTGAAGACCCTATTCATAAGATCCATAAAAGAAGCTGGAGCATTGGTCAATCCAAAAGGCATGAATGAAAACTCATAATGTCCATACCATGTCCTGAAGGCTGTCTTGTTTACATCAGACTGCTTGATTCTGAGCTGATGATAACCTGACTTGAGATCAATCTTTGAAAAGACCGCTTCTCTTTGCAACTGGTCAAATAGATCATCTACTCGGGGCAGAGGGTACTTGTTTTTAATGGTCACCTTGTTGAATCTCCAGTAATCTATACACATCCATCATGTTCCAGCTTTCTTCTTAACAAACAAAACCGACGCTCCCTAAGTTGAAGAACTCGGTCGTATGTACCCCTGCTTTAGCAATTCCTCCAAATTTTCTTTAAGCTCCTTCAGCTTAGCTGGAACCATTCTATAAGGTGGTATAGAAATGGGTGTGCTTCCGGGAATCAAGTCGATGGCAAACTCAATCTCCCTCACTGGTGGTAAACTAAGTCATTCTTCTGGAAACACGTTTAAAAATTCCCTCACAATTGGAAGATCCTCTAACCTTTCTTCATTCGCATCAGTGTCCACAACATATGCCAAAAAGACTTCACATGCTTTTCCCATCATCCTAGCAGCCAACAAAGCCGAAATAATCCTTGGTGATGGTGTTTTCCTGTCCCCTTTCATAATCAACCTCTCACCATTGCCTAAATCAAATTCCACCTCCTTAAGGCCACAAACCAGCTTCACATGATACTTCTCTATAACGTCCATTCCCAGTATGACATCTAGCCCCTTTAGCTCTAGGTGTAGCAAGTCCACTACTAGTTGAGTACCCTCGCTGAAAAGCTCATAATCCCTATACACTTGACTTATAATCACATGCCTCACTAGAGGAGTGCTAACAATTAAAGGACTACCCAATGGCATCAAATCAATATCATGTAATGTCATGCTTGCAGAAACAAATGAATGCGTAGAGCTAAAATCAATCAACATATATACTGTAGAATTAAATAACCGAGCTATACCCGTGATAACTTCAGGTGCGGCTGCAGCTTCCTCTATAGTTATAGCAAATGCCCTGGCCTGTGCCTAACCCCTTGGCCACCCTGGAGGAATAGTCTTTTTTATAGCTCCAGAACTACCCACCTCTATGATTGATCTGGTTCCCACTGTTTCTGCTCTCCTTAGGGCTTGCAACTGGAACCCCTCTTGTCTTGTTACTTGGGGACAGTATTTGATCAAGTGTCCCTTCTTTCACATCGGAAGCATGCTCTAAGTAACTTGAAACACTCTCCCCTGTGAAGCTTCCCACAATGCTCACATTAGAAGTTCATGTTCCTGCTCCTCTCCACCCTTCTATTGCCCGCTGTAGTAGAGTCTTGCACCGAAGCTACCCTTGGTTGCTTGTTCCTAGTGGAAACTTTTCCTACCCCTCTCAGGCATTTGAGCACTTACCCCTTTCTTGGAAAATTGTTCCCTGTTCTTCCTCTTCCTGCTTACTTCATTTCATATATTCTCCAGCTTCTCGGCCTGGAGTGCAACATCTACCAACTGTTGGTAGTCATAGAAATTTTCGATCAAGACTTTCTCCTTGATCACCAAATGAAGACCTCCCTTAAACTTGTGGCACTTGTCCTCCTCATTCTCCATAATGTTGGCCGCATACCGTGACAGTTGGGTAAACTTCAGTTCATACTCACTCACACTCAAATTCCTCTGTGTGAGATTCAGAATCTCCCTGGACTTCTCTTGTACATACACCCTCGAGAGGTACTTCTTCCTGAACACTTCCACAAAATCTCTCCATGATAACACTGGAGGCATCATCTGAATGTGGGGCTCGAATTCCCACCAATGAAGAGCTTCCCCTTGCAGCAAGCTAACCACATAATCCAACTTCTCTTCATCAGAGCACTTCATCTGAATCAGGACCCTTTCAGTCCTCTTCAACCATGCTTCAGCCTCTTCCAAATTTATAGTCCTATTGAAATCCACCGCTCCATACTTACAGAGCTTATTATACTGGCCACTCCTCTCCACTAGAGCCTACATCGGGACTTGTGACCCTTGGCCCATGGCATATGTGAAAGCCTAAGCAAAGGCTTAAAAAAAACGTGGATCCATGGGATCTGCTTGAGGCAAAGGAGGAGGTGGTGGAGGAACCTCATGCTGCACACTAGGTGCCTCAAGAGTTGGAGCACAATGTGTCCCTGCATCTTGCGGGACATAAGATTCATCTGTGCTCCCTTGGCGAGAGCTAGATTAAGTCACAGCTCCTCGTGTTCTCTTTCGAGGCGGCATTTTTCACTCCTTCAATATAAAACCATTGAATATCTTTAGTTTATGTTTCATGTAAAACAACTTCAAATCATGTAAAACAATTTAAATCATGTAAAACAGTTTCAAATCTTATAAAACAATTCAAAACATTGTAAGTTATTTTGCTTTAAAACAATGCATGTTCTTTCACGTTTTAGACTACCCACTTCAAGCCTCAACCTAGTCGCAAACTAGCTTAAACCCAACCAATTCACAAACTTGGATTCTTAAAACTAGTCACTCTGATACCATAAGTGTTGGACACCCCGCCCTAGTGAGTAACCGACATCCTAAGTGACATCTAAACGCGTATCCCACAAGGGTGGCGTGCCCCTATCAGGACAATCACCAAAACAACACACTTCTCCTTTTTTTGAACAGATTTTGGGAAACCCCAAACTAGGATTTCTAAACGACTTGAACCGAACATTTGTTGCTATATGTCTCTAGTTTATTTAGAGGCGAGAATCATCGCATTTGGAGGTCCCAGAGCAAAGTCATGGCTGAAAGACTCGAACAGGGTCTTGACCTCAATCATATTGTACCTGTCCTGAGGCAATTAGTATAACTTTCAAAAGGGGGTATCAATTTAAGATCATCTTAGCACGTTTTGATAGAAGACTTCGAGATCTACAACTTTTATGAAAACCTCAAAGACGGATTCTATTGTCTAAAAGGTCAAAATTTTGACTAGACAATTCATGATGAACAGTGTACAGAAGAAGCAGAGGGTCAACTATTAAGGAAACAGAAAGCAGACGAATTGTAGAAGGCAGACGAATGCGGAAAGTAGACGATTGTAGAAAGCAGACGAATGCGGAAGGCAAAGGGATGTAGATGGAAGACAAATGCAGAGGGCAGACGAATGTGGAAGGTAGATGAATGTAGAAGGCAGACGAATGCAGAGTCAATTTAAGATGAAGCATAGTCAACATAAGACGATGCTACTCTTTGGACGAAACATTCCTGTAGATGATATGACATCAACACATATGAAGTGACGTCATCACAGATGATATGCCTTTACAGACGATACATCCTTACAGATGATACATTCCTACAGACAATATGACGTCATCACAAACGAAGTGACGTCATCACAGACAATACGCCTTTATAGACGATACGTCCCTACAGACGATACATTCCTACAGATGATATGACGTCATCACAGACGAAGTGACATCATCACAGATGATACGCCTTTGAAGACAATACGTCCTTACAGATGATACATTCCTACAGATGATACACCTTTATAGATGCTACGTCCTTACAGACGATACATTTGATACTTCTAAACATTTCCCATTCTAAAGACCATAACTTTGGACTCTAATATCCAAAAATTCCCTACTATAAACCGTTGGAAGCTAGAAGGAATACCTATAACTTCCTAAAAGGAACATTTGCCTAAATTAGCCTAAGTTAATTCAGGTCTATCTCTAACGTCCAAATATGGACTTTTTCTTTATACAAACTTAGACATGCAACGCATGAACTTGAGTGGAAGTCATGAGCAAAAATGAAATCGTATTCCATTTGCATCAAAAGATAAGAGTTTTTATAAATCTTTAGTGGGCATTTCAAGCCGCAAATACATTAACATCTGAAAGTCCCAAAATACAAAAAAACACATGGATCATGAGTTGCTCAAAATGCAACTAAAGACATGCTTAACAATATTTCTTCAAATACAAAATATTTCAAAAGTGGAGTGATGCCTTGGCAATTTCCTACTCGATCTCTTGCTCCTCATCTACTTTTGGAGAGGAAAATAGGGGTGAGCTTACAGCTCATGAGTAACGATTTTATAACCAGTAACAAACAAAAACCATTGAAATAGTCATTTCCATCTTAAACATTCACATAATGCAAAATATTCATGCATCATACTTATCATAATCATGAGCACATAAACATATCAAAATGGTTCGGGTGGATCCTAAAACAAAACGTACTACGCTTTTCCACATGATGGTCTTGTGTAGCTATGAACTAATGGGAGTCCATAAAGGAACTCCATGCCACTAGCGGGCAAGCGAGAGAAACCTTTTTCTCAAAGTGCACTTGACTTAACTTAGGGGACCACCACAAACCCACATAATATGTATTTCATGACTTGCAAACCTTATTGCCCAACAAGGCACATTTCGGAAGCTTGTTTTCTTAAGCTTAACACCTTTTCAAAATCATTTTCATAAATCAAACAAAATTTACATGCATAAATATGCAGCACTTTTTCAAAGCATTCCAAGAACAATAAATGCACATTTTGAAGTAGTTGAAACTCATTTATTTCCATTTCTTGAAAGAAACTTTAATGGCCTATTACTTAATTACAAAAGTGAAACCCACCTTGAATTCCTTACTTAAAAACTTAGTCAAAGGTGCCTCTCCTCGTGCTCCCCTTGTCTTTCTTAATTACCTTTTCATAGACAAAAATCTCAAGTTCAAAAGGGTTACAAAAATGAAGATCTATTAAGTACATTTACTAAGATTTGCTCCTAGAGTATCCAAACCCATGCATTCTCTAAGTTCTTGAACTAAAACCCCTTCTAAAGTTCCAGGGCATTAAAATGCTCTTACCTTAAATCTTCACCAAATGAAGAGATATTTGGTTCAAAAGAAAGCTCTTGTCTTCCTCTACCTTTTTCCCTTCTTGCACAACCTCAAAATCTCTTTAGAAGGTTTAGAAAAGATTAAACCCTAGCTCAACTCTCTTTTTCCTCTCAACCACCGAAACCTCTCTTCCTTTTTTCTCTTTTCTCATGCTTCTCTCTTCTCTCTTTCTTCAACCACGTTTTTGGCTTCTTAAAAGAATGCCAACAATTTCCTCTTCCCATTTTGCCCCTCCTTCAAGGCTTAAAGTTTCTAAATTTATGTGACTTGCCAAATTTGCCCTTACACAATCTTACTACTTTAATACTTCAATTCCCTTAACTTATGTCATATTATCTTACCACAATAACATGCTAATAAACCTAAATATTAATCCCTTAAAACTTCAACATTAATTTCAATCATGCTTAACAAATAAATGAATAAAAAAAAAATTCGGGGGCTAACATCTGACCTTATTGTGGCAATCAATATTAAAGTTGAGAATCACATTTTCATTCATATGCAAATGCACATCCAGAACACATTTATCATCGGACCGTGGTCTAGCATTTAATAATTCAAATTATGTACACTTATTTTAATCCAATTCACATACAAGGAGCACTTTAATGCTCTCACATTAATCAAACTCCTCGGACATATATTGTCTGGAACCAACACATTCATATTGCATAATCATTCAATTCATAACTTAAACAAAACAAACAATAAAGTAAGACCATCTCGGTCCACTCACAGTACGCTTCAAATTAGCATTAGCTTCCATAATCTGGAAACGTTTGGATGCGGATATGTATCCTGCACATCAACATTATGCAATACACACGTTGCACACACATTAAAAATTGCACAATTATAAGTATTCCTTTATGCACAAATGTGTATATGGAATGTGTATAATGCATGCTTAATGACATTCTCGGGTATTTTTCCATTATTCAGGTCATAAAGTCATTCCAATATCAAAACTCACTTAATAACATTTGTTCGTAGGGTTTATACCCTAATAAACATTAAAATCGAATTTCATAACCCAATGAATCATTTAAGATTTTTCTCCAAACACTAACTTTCTGGTCTACTGTTCTTGATCCTTTAGACAATGAAACTAAAGTAATTTGATAGTACCCTCTTCTAAAAAAGTGTTCTCCTATCTATTAAGTTTCTAATGACACCAAGATCATTCAATTCGGTTCAGAAATCTGAAACTTATACCTCAAACATTTTTGGACTGTTCTTATTTTAAAACAGTACTCTATACTCAACTTCCATCTAGAAATGGAAAGTCTTAGAGATTGAATTTAAATTCGGTGTTTGCATATTAGTTGTACCCCTATGTCTCTAGGTTACTTCAAATCAAAAATCAGTCCATTTGGATAACTACATAAGAAGATATACTCAAAATACCAAAACATGTTCAGAGTAGAAAGGAGTTTGCTGCGGCGAAACATAGAGTTGGCCGCGACGAACTTTACTCGAAAGACATTATAGCCAAAACCTTCAAGTTCGCCACGGCAAATTTTCACAGAAGCAAACCCAGTTTTTCAACTTCAAGTCAGATTTTGAGAATTTAAATTCGATGTCTTCATGAAAAATGTAGCCATATATCTCTAGTTTAATCCAAAAAAGATTCATCTAATTTGGATAACTAGAGAAAAAGTTATGTCTAAAAAACTGAATCATACTCAGTGAACAACTTCCAGTCAATTATCTTCAAACTTTCCAGATTTTACACCATACATGACTTGTACAAAAATCACCTTTTCTACTTCATTTACCCCTCATTCTCGTTTCTACACTCATCCATTAACACTGTTGGCCCCCGAATTCTTTTCTTATTGAATAAGTATGATTTCAATTTATTTTTGAGGTTTTGATTGATTTATTGTTTTGTTTGGAGCTTAATTAGCATGTCAAGGATTAGAGGATTTATTGGTTAGATTGATGAAATAAGAAGTATTAAATGGAGAAATTAAGAGTAAGTTAGAGTATAGTATGGTGTAAGTTAAATTGAAGAGGTAAGAAAATATAAGGGCAAAATGGGAAGATCACTTAAGGTTAAAAGATTAAGGCATTACATGGAAGGGCACAATGGACAATTGATGATCATTAGGAGTGAAAATTAGAAAAAGAAAGATTGAAAGTGAGAAGAGAAAGAGGGAGAGTATCGTGGGAGACAAAGGAAGAAGAAGAGAAAAGAGGAAAGCTAGGTTTGGAGATTTTGAAGACTTTGAGGCTAAAGCAAGTAAGTATGAGTTTGTTTCATCTTGTTTTGGTTAGATGAAACTCAAATATAGCTCAACATGTGTGTGAAATTGTTATTGAATGGTGTATGAAAATGGTTTAATCTTTTAGGGTTAATGATTATGTTGTGTTTTGATTTTTGATTTTGGGTTATAATGAACTTAGAAATGAAGTATAAGAGGTGAATTAAGGTTAAGATAGGTTGTTTTGAAAGATAGGAAATATATGGTTGAAGAATGTTGGAAAAAATCAGGTGTTCGGAGGTTTTTGGGGTCGTACGTCGCGACCTGCAGTTTCGTACGTCGCGATGTGCACCAGCTCCTTCATCGCGGCGAGAGCTCCAATTTTTCAGCACTGGCATGCTTTAGTAATTTGGACATAAATTTTATAGTACTGAACCAAATTGAATGATTTTGGAGTCATTAGAAACTTAAGACAATGGGGAACGTTTTCCTAGTAGAAAGTATTGTGAGCACCCACTTGTAACTAACTAGCTTCTTACTTGGAGAAGTAACTAGTTCACCCTAGGATTCTTGCAAGGTAGGAAGCATGATGGCTTCTTCAGACCTATTCTTCCTCGAGTATCTCAACAAATCAGGTCCATCTAAACGTCCAACAACATTCTCCCCCTTAACATCATCGATTTCCTCATTTGCCTGCTGAGCATTAATCTCCTCATTCTCCCCCTAAACAAGATCATGAAGTGCCACAAGGCACCACTTTTTTTTTCACTACTCTACCCCTAAAGAGGTGACTGTGTAGTGCCAAAGGAAGGTTCAAACTCTCAAAAGGCAACATCCACACTAACATAAAACTTCCCAGATGGGGGGTGATAGCACTTATTGAAGAATACCTAATGAACACATATCTCAAGGCCCTCGGGTTTAGTTTCACAACATTCCTAGTATGGATAAAGCTTACCCACGCAAAAACCTTTGGTGGAACAGTATAGCCATGTTTCCCAATTAAGACTTCTAAAGGCGCCCTAAATTGGAGAGTTTTGAGAGGCATTATATTAATAAGATAGGCTTCCACTAGTACAACATCACCCAAATATGACTTTGGACCATTCATAGTAAACATAAGGGATCTAGCAACTTCCAACAAATGTCTATTTTTTTTTCTAGCTACCCCATTTTGCACATTAGTATAAGGACAACTAGTTTGATAAACAATTATATGAGACTCCAAATAAGTACCAAACCTACTATCCATGTCTTTTGTCTCATTATTAGTTCACAAGAATTTTATCTTAGCATCAAACTAGGTTTGAACCATGTTATGAAAAGAATGAAAGCAGAAGAAAATATCACTTTTTGTTTTAATAAAATACACCTAAGTCATTTTATGCAACAATCAATGAAATTAGCAAACTATCAATTTCCAAACAAAGAAGCAGTATGTGTAGGACCCCAAACATCAGAATAAATAAGCATAAAAGGAACAATGGCTTCATTATCACTTAAATGGTAAGAGTTTTTAGTATGCTTAGTATACTCACAAGCATCACAAGATAAAAAATCAAACCGGGTTCTAAAAAACATACTAGGATATAGTTTTTCTAAAACAAAAAAATAATGGATGTCCTAACCGCTTATGTCATTGTATTATTTCCTAGTTGACATCCTGATATCCCATAAAAAGGGTCAAGCCTGGACTATCTTCCATCATGTATAAGCCATCATGCTCTCTACCACTGTCAATCCTCCTCCCTGTTTGAAGATCCTGAAAGATACAATAATCAAGAAAAAATTCAACTTCACAGTTTAGAGCCTTGGTGATAGCACTGACAGATAAAAGATTGATAGGGAGTTGAGGAACATGAAGAACAAAAGACAAATTAATATTAGGAGTATAGGCAATAAAACTTGTCCCAGAAATAGGAGTTAAAGACCCATCAGCCACCCTGACACAATCCCTTTTCAGACAAGGAGAGTAGTTAAGAGAGCCTTTAGAAATGCCTGTCACATGTCTATTTGCTCTAGAATCAATAATCCATTAGTCAAGTTGACCAAAAGTGTTACCTAACTTGATAAAATTGGAGGTAGCACTAGAGGAAGGGTTAAGCTATGATAGGAGACGCCTGAAATGATGAATTTGATCATAAAAGAGACTCTCAACTAAAGCGGACTCCTTGGATGATTCAATTGTTTCTAACAAATTTGCTTGAGCCCTTGTATGGTTGGCTTGTTTTCCCCCTCGGCCCCTAATAGGCCTCCCATGCAACTTCCAACAAGTCTCTTTTGTATGTCTTGCCTTTCCACAGTAATCATAGTGCAAATGGTCTTTATCAGAAGTAACATCCTTCGACTGCTCATGAGTAATATGGCCTATTAATCCTGACCTCTCAACTGGTGCAGTGTAAAGCATGACACTTATTCTGGTCTCTTCCTGCTGGATTAAAGAATGCTCCTCCTTAAGACATGGAAAAAGGGATCTACCAATAACTTGAACTTTTAATTGGTCAAATTATGGGTTCAAACTAGCCAAAAAATAAACATATACTTGCTCCTTTTCAAGCTTATTTTGAATCAATGTTGCATCATTAACACACTTGGCTTAAAATCTTGATAATAATCCAGTTCTTGGCATAAACTACCCAGCTTAGAAAAATAGTAAGCTCACCTTGTTTTGTCCCATAAATTTTGTTCTGAAGTTCAAAAATCCTAGCATCATTTCCCATATGAGAATAGGTGGTTTTTGTAGCTTTCCATATTTTCTCTGCAGTGCCAAGTAGTAAATATTGTCGAAAGATCTTAGGGTGCATAGAACTAAGAAGCCAAGACATAACCAATGAATTATCAGAGTCCCATTATCTAAAAGAAAGGCTAGTAACAGGTGGTGGTTTCTTATTTCTATCAATATAACCTAGTAACCTTTTAACCTTGATAGACAGCAAACATGATCTAAACCAGGCTAAATAAGTGCTACTACCGTCTAGTTTAATAGGACTAATCCGAGAGTAGGGACTGTCATTAATAGGATAATGTTTCTCTACTTCCTTAATATTTGACATAATGGAACAAAAAGGATAGTAGAGATTCCAAAAAGAGGAAGCAGATTAGTCCCAAAACTAAAGAATCATAACCTATTTGAAAGAGACAGCAGGGACTCCAAAAGGAAGCAGATTAGTCCCAAAAATAAAGCAATAAAGTTGTTTACAAGAGGCCCAAAAAATCAAAGATGTTGGAAGTCACCAAATTGTATCTAGTCAGAGTCGGGAGAGGCTGGTGACCAAATCGGTGGAAAAATGTCGACTGAAGGTGACCAGAGATGGCGACACGATGAAGGAGCTGTTGAAATGGAAGGCGGCGCGTGCGCTCACGTACAAGGTCGAATGGCGCTAAAAATTTAAGTATCAACTAAACTTGACCTGAGCTTTGCTCCAATAGGGGTGGTGTCGAAAGAAGAGGGGCGAAACACGACCTCTTCACACTTGCCAAAAAATCAGCGTATTGAAATTTATTTTTATGAACTGTCCTACTACAGAAGAGAGTAAAAGCGAAAATCTTATTATCACAATTACATTAAACATAAGACTACAATTAGGTTTATAGACATAAAACCTATATAGTATATATATTGGAAAAATATACTTCTACCCTTAATGATACGTAATAACCAACATTTATTCTCTCTTGTCTTATGGTGTACAATGACAGAATACTAGGACTATTCGTATACTAAAAACCTACAATAGATCCAGAAACTATTATGCAACTGGTGTAGTAAAGCTCTATCATATACTTGAAGATTATAACTTATCAACTTAGTTCATAACTCATTAAATACATGTTGGTCTGCTTATATTTCCCTTAAGGTTTAATGAAAACCATAGGAAAGATTGTGAGAAGCTTCTTATAGTCAGGTGTTTCTGATAACAAATTCATAGGTAAGGTCAAATGGAATGAAGTCTACCTACCTAAGATTAAAAGAGGCTTTGGTATCCTCCTTATAAAAACTCATTAACAAAGTTCTGATGAACAAAAAAATATGTAGGATCTTAACAAACAAATATGATCTCTAGGTTAAGTGGATCCACACATAGTTTTTGAAGGGAAGAAGTATCTAGGAGATGAAAACCAAATTAACTACTTCATATTCTATAACCCCATTGCTATAACTAAGAGAACTTTTAAATAGGGATATTAAATGCATCCCTATAAAAGGAAAGCATCCCTATGGTTTGACAAGTAAAGCATGATGAGCCCTTTAACCAGAACCAACTTAATGCCCATATTATTGCATCTCTTTCTCAAAAGCACCAAGGTCAATGTGATTATCAATAACAATGAGTGAGTAACTTTGTTGAACTCCTTTCTACTTTGCACATTTACCTAGATTACAACCCAAACTTTAGTTTGGAAGACTTCTATTTCTAGTTGAAGCACCCTTCTACTAAGTTTGGGAATCACTCTTATAAGGAGTTGTTTATACCTTAAGAACAGAATCCTAGTATAACATTATTTGGAGCAAGAACGCATTTCCAAAAGTCCCTTTATTCATGTGTCTAGTAGTCAAGCAAAGACTAGCCAGAATGGATGGATTGATATTCATTGACATAGACTTCGTAAAACTTAACCAGAATCCTTACACTATCTCTTCTTTAATTGTGAATTCTCAACTACTATTTAGAGTAAAATCCAATCTATTTGCATTCGCAAAAAATTTCAAGTGGTTAAGCAAAGTCGAACGAATAAATCAAGGAAATAGAATTATCTATCAAATAGCTTTTGGTTCCTCAATGCATGCTATTTAGAAAGAAAGAAATTTAGAGTATTCTAAGGTATAGAAATCTTCCAAGAGCAAGTTACTACTAAACTGGTTTTATGGATTTGAGAGTAGCTTTTGATAAATCAATTTCATTGGGGTTGTAGCAATTTAATTGTTTCTTCTTATAAAATATTGAACTAACTAAAAAATTTTAAGAAACTCAAATAAATTGAGGCTAGTGCTTTTACAAGTTTAGTGTAACATATAATCTAATGGATGCAACTCTCCTATAACTGTCTGAAAATCAACAGTGAGCTAATGTTGAAAATGAGACCTTACTCTCCTTATGGAAGCAGCTTTCTTATGCAAGCAAGAAACAACTATGGTATTTCAGGCCTCAGTAAACGGAAGCATTTAGGGTGTGCTTATTTAGTGGATATGAGGAGAGGGGAATGGGTATGGAATGAAAAAGAAAGCTTGATAAGTGGTAATGATTATTTTGCTTCTACTTTCATTCTTAACTTTGGGGCATTGCTCCATTCCTCTCCATTATGAGAGGAATGAGAGTCATTCCTAGCTTTGTTTAACTAATATTATAATTAATTAATTAATTA
>JANITX010160444.1:0-14519 GCA_027564395.1 Erythroxylum ulei
ATGTAATTAATTATTATTAATAATATTTTAATTAATTATATTGTAATTAATTACAATATTTTAATTAATGAAAGAATTATATTTTAATTAATTATTAATTTTTTTAAAAAGTCACTACTAAGGAATGAGTTTCATTCCTCTACTAAATAGAGGGTATGGAGGATTTTCCAAAAGTGGGATATCAAACTATTGCCCCTATAATGATAATCAACAACCGACTACTCATTTTTCATCCTTTACCTATTAACCCCTTCCTAAACTCATTAACCAAGCACCCCCTAAGTGCACGGGAGAAAGAAATTTATGGTGGGTCCCATATACTCAAAAAATGATGAGTCCTGCAACGTAAAAAAGATGGTGGGTCCATATGTTCAAAAACATGGTCGAGTTATTATTTTGACTGGTTTGTTATAAACTAATCGGTTTTTTATTATAAGGGCTCTATAATACAAACCGGACTGAAAATCAAGTTGATTCATATTTATTTCGATCCAGCCTACTAGTTAGGTCCTAGTTTTAAAACATTGATTTTTATCAATATAATATGGCACTAATTGTACAACATGGGTATTTTAGGGGTTTTGGGTAGAAATATAACAAGGCTAAGGTAAGTTGATATGCGATCAGAATATTATATCTCAACCCGACATTTAAGTCTCAAATTGTAATATTAGATAAATTAAACTCTTATTTTTTATTAAACAATTTATATATAGATCAAGATTTACGTCTAGTAATACAACATGATTACTCAAATATTTATGAATGTCAAAGTAGTTTTAACTAACCTTTTATGTATGATTTTTTCGTATAATTTAATAATTTTATCATATAATGTTTTGATTAGATATAAAACATAAAATTAATGTCTACTCTATTTGAGTCCAATCATGTTATTTTTCCACCGTTAGTAATTGATTTTACTAAACACATTTATAAGCTATTTACAAGGTTTCATTCCACCTTAACCAAAGATTTTTCAAATCAATACTAATAAAAAATATTGGAACATTTTCTGTAATTATTTTAGAGTGATGAATTAAATATCATTTACTCAACTACCTCTATGTAGTTTATTCTATATCCATTGACTACTGACTAAGCTACCTTTAACTAAAATAAGTCATAAGTAGTATAAAAAAAAAATGTAATTCTTATGTGAGATACTTTAGTGATCTTAAGTCCAGGGATTACTTATATAATCATCACAATAAGAATTTCCATAGACATACAAGTAATGTTTCGAATAGAATTTTCATATAGGATCAGTTTAGTGAATATGCTCTCTATACTCGGACATTTTTTTTAATATCTACATACTTTAGTATATGAGATCTACTACTTCATTCATAAGAAAGAAACCTTATGTTTTAGTTTTTTAATGCTTTATTAATGTCTAGTCTTAATAAAATAATGACTAGAAACAATTTAAGGAAACTACATATATGTAATATGAATCTCATAATTATAATCTCATTTTAATATCATTTGTAATGTATATTTTTCTTATAGACTTTATCAAATACATATAAATATGTATAATACAATACTACAACCAACTGATTTGCTTTAGAGCATAAACGATCAATAATTTAATTCTAATTGAAATATAATTAATTTAATTATAAAATAAAATTTTATAAAATTTAATAAGGAATCAATATAATCATTAATATTAGTCCAATTAAGAAAATAATTACTTGAATTTTGAAATTTTAAAATAATTTTAAGTCTTGTTTGAAAATAAGTCTTGGAATACTTTATTCCAAACTAAGGATAATGATATTCAAATTTAGATTACTTTAATCCAATAATCAAATGTGTCTTATTTCAACATCATAATAGAATTATCCATGCCTTATTCTAGCACTAAAATAGGCTTATCCTTATACTCTAACAAGCCTTGTTCTAAGTTAGGAATACCTTACTCTTAGCATAGAAGAAGCTTAAATGTCTAAACACTTGTTATTCTTGGTTTTAGAATATTGTATTCTTATAACCAAACATGTTTTTTCTTCTTAAGAAAAATCTTAGAGCTTGTTTGTTTCTCTCTTTTTTTTTTCTGCTCTTATTGAGGTTTTTATAAAAAAGAAAACAACCTATTGTTGCAATCTATTGTTTTTAAAATTAGGAAAGCCACAACAATTTCACAAAAACAAAAAATAAGATGTTTTTCTAATATTGCACAACAGATTTTTGTTTCTACTTTCTCTTTTTATAAACTTCCGGTAGTAAAACTATTTTGTAGAAACTTACTCGTCGCTTCTCTCTTAAGTCCCTTACTCAGCTATTTTCTTCTTGCTTCTTTGTTCTTGTGAATTTTTTCTGCACAATGTAAGATATTTTTCTAGGTTTGTTATTCTTCTTGAAAATTGAAAAAATTGCTAACTTTCCCCTGTTCCATTAATGCACAAAGCGAAATTAAGCTTGGGCTTTTCACCGGGTGAGTTTTCAAAATTTATTTGATATTTTTTCTTATTATATTGAAAGTTGTTTTCATTGGATTATGTTATTTTTCTAGTAACAAATTCATTGAAAGTTGTTTTCATTGTTTTCAACTTTGTTTCTTCTCTAGTTAATTTTTTTCACAGAAACAACATTTGTATAAGCCTTATCTAGATTAACACTCTGGTGATGGCCAATAAACCCCATTTAAACGTGTGCAAATCAAAGTCCTACGAGAAATCCAATCATTTTCAATTAACAACTTCTGCTACTGGTTTCAAGTTAACAATGTTTCAACTATCAATTGAGTTTCCAAATTGCAAATAAATGTGAGAAAACAAGGTTATTAAATATGTTCATAAGTCCTATAAATATGTTGTACATTTGCAATTTTAAATAATTAATTACTCTATTTAATTATGGGAAGCTTGTTGAAAATCATTCAACTATAACTTAGAGTAGCTAAGCTTAATAATTACGTTAGAAGGTTTTTTTTTTTAAGTTTTAGAAATAGCAGGTTAAAGTACCAACATCACAGTCAAACTTATTTGGGGTTTATATATTTTTCTTAATGTTAGAAGGGGAATTAGAGAGATATCTCCTTATAAACCCAACTGCATAGAGTCCTCTATTTCCTTTCCAACATTTGGAATCGGTGCTTTATGGAAGCCATTTTTAGAGAATAATTAACCTTCCTGCACATCAATAACCAAATCAACATGGGCTCTTTTTTCCAATTAATACAATTTCATAAGAAGCTTTTAAAACCCTTTCATTTTCTCTTTAAAGAGGAAAAAATACCTGACATCTTTGAATCCTCTTTTTTAATTTTGTTTTTTAATAATGGGAATAGAACAGAGGAATTAGAACCTATTATCAGCTTATAAAGGGATGTTGTTGCGGTATCTAGTAGCCAATACAACTGAATCTACATCTAGAACTTGACCATCAACAAGCTCAACTTGCCCTCTAGTAAACCTCTTAATTCCAGGAACAACCTTTATGTCTTCAGATCTGTTTCTGTCTAATGCATCAATGTCCAATATAGGGGTCTTCCTTTTTGTGTTCTTAAGCTCCGAAGGGCCCATTAATGGCCTCTTTACCCAAATTTCCCACTGTTTCCCATAATCAACCAAGTAAAGCTTGTTAACTAGCCAAAGTGGTAACCACCTCATCAACAAAATGACTAATTTAAAGGTTGACTTTCCAGATATCTCTTCGGGCAACATACGAATCTGTACAACCATTGACAAATGATATTGTAAAAAGCAAGCCAAGGTTCCCGCAAGGGAAATTTGGAAAGCACATAATTTAAAAATGTTAACTTCATAACAAAGACTTTAGGGTTTTTTTCAGGAAGGAGATTACACTAGACTATATACTTTTGATAAATTTTTTTTACTATTTTCTATCGTTGTCTTGTGAATATTTTTGAACCTTGTTTAACATTCAATTTTTTTTATGGAAATTGTTGTAATTGATGTCACTTATATGTAATTACATTTAGTGATGGAAGCTTTGAACAATATGAATGATTCTAATGATTGTGTCGAAATAAATTTAAAGGATGGTGTGTATAATGATACTATATAAATGTATTTAATCTCATTGATGGTTAAAAAAGTGTATAAGGAAAATTGAACAACTACTATCTTTTCCAAATTTGATTGGAAAAATATTAAGTCAAGTCTTGAAACAAAATTTAGTAAGGAGTATACTGATGTTCAATTGAATAATAAGTATAATGGATTAAAAGCTAGATTGAAGAATTTCAAAAACTTACTTAAAGAAACGGGAATTGGTTAGAACTCCTTTACTGGTGAAGTTAATGCTACAAATAAATGTTATAAAAATTTATTTAAGGTTAAATATGTCTTTGCTTTATTAATATATATCATATTATATAGTATTTATGCTCATGCTTACTTTTCATCATTATAGGTGCATAAAATGACTCACAAATTCCAAAAAAAAAGGATGCCAAGAGTTTTAAGACTTGTGTCATACTTTTAAAGATACTGTTGCAATTGGTTTACATGCACATCCATCAACTAAATCTCCATCGAATAGTACAGAAGAGGAACATAGAATTGATATTGATGAAGATTGTTCATATAATGAAAAAAGACATTAAGTTATAATTTTTCCATCTAAAAGAAACTAATCTCCTAAAAATTAGAAGGCAAAAAAGACACACTCTAATATTGTAGAAGAGGTCATGGTTATAATTGGTTAACAATAAAAAGGAAGAATGATTTAATTCAGAAAAAAAGACTGCTACGTCATCCACTGTAGAGAATGGATCTAGAGCTTCATCAATTAATCAGGAGTAAAAGATAATGATGAAATGTTTGAATTCCTTGCATGCATTCATTCGGATCTCTTCTGTTTCGTCAATTTTGACCGAATCCTCCTTTAATGAAATGGAATATGTTGTCTCCCGATTGTTTCGTTGATGAGGATGTGCAATAGGAAAAGGTCGTGAAGGCTTTTCACGATTCTCCACTTTATAGGTATACTGTTATGGAGATGAAAGATGTAGGGAAGCTAGATTGGATTATATCGCTTTAGTTATATTTTCATTTTATTTCATATTGAATTCTTATTAATTTGACACTTCTATATAAAAAAAACTATTCCATAGTTTAAACATTTTAAGTTTGTGTTTTGTATAAAGTTTGACTGAATGTTTTTATGTTTTGTATGAATATTTTAAATCTATGTTTTGTATGAATATTTTAAGCGTAAATTTGATTAGATTTTTTGAATGAATGTTTTATTAATTATTTAATATTGGTATTATAGATGCACAAATTCCTTATTAGATTTCAAATCAGATTCTGATGATAAACGGAGGAAAGTAATCATTATTTCTCTAGTTAAGGAAGAGAACAAATATTTTCCTTTACAAAAGCAACCAATTAGAATTTCTACTCTATTTGGTCATGATTGGATATTAGACCTTTTGAACGAGGATCTTACAAGGATTTATAAAAACTTAAGAATGAGCAAGATAATCTTCTTGAGCTTATGTGACGAGTTTAAGAGTTTAAGAGTCTTAAAGACAATAAGTCATTTGATTATGGAGGAACGAGTAACAATTTTCTTGATGACTATGGGGCATAGTGAGATAAATAGAGTTAATGTAGAAGGCTTTCCACATTTGACCTAGACAATTTCAAAGTACTTTTGTAAAGTCTCGTAGGAAGTTAATCGTCATGCAAAAAGAGTCATTAGCTTTTGAGATTCAACATAATTCAAAATTCTTTTCATATTTTCAAATACATTCATATATTTAATTACTATTTTAATTATATCCTTATAGTTAATAATTATTTTAATAGTATAATTTTATTTTTAGGATTGTATAGGAGCAATAGATGGTACACATATTGATGCATATGTTTCGATCAACAAACAAATACCATATATGGATAAAAGAACTGATCCAACCCAAAATATTATGTGTTGTTGCTTATTTAACATGCGTTTTACATATATAATTGCTGGATGAGAAGGTACTGTAAATAACTCTCGAGTTCTATTAGAAACAATGACAAATCCAATGAATCAATTTCCTATGCCTATAAAAAGTATTATATTATTTTAAATAAACGTAGTAATTATGATGAATTTTTATTAATTTTTTAAACATTATGTTATTGATATGTTAAGTTTTTTTTTTATTGATTCAAGCTACATCAATAAGTTTGGATTTCTTTCACCATATTATGGTGAGAGATATCATCTACGAGATTATACAGGAAGAGGAAGACCTCAAGGTCCTTATGAATTGTTTAACTATATGCATTTTTATAAGAAATGCTATTAAAATATATTTTAGCATTCTAAAAGCAAGATGCCATATACTTTCAAACATGTCGAGTTATGATATTATATTAGAATGTAAGGATAAAGCGATGAATTATTTGACAATTTTACTAAAAATGAAGAACAAATTAGGGAAAGTGAAAAAGAGGATGAAAGTTTTCAAGTAGAGTATAATATCACTCCAACACAACTTTGAAATATATCTTGGAAACGAGATGAAATTGCTAGACAAATGTGAAATGATCATATTAGTTCTAATTGATTTATGTTTCTTTTTGTAAATGATAGTACTATTATATTTTGAAGAATTATAATATGATGAACATTTTTTATTAATTAGAATGACTTAATGTAATTTTTATAATCGATAGCATTTTATTATATATAATTAATGTGTAAATTTCTTTATTTATATAAATATACATAAATTTTATTTCTAACCATAATTAGGATTAATTAATTTAAAAAATAATAAAAAATATAAAAATAATTAACATAAAAGTATAATTAAAAAAATAGAAACTTGATGATAAACTCAAACATATTTTTGTTTTACTTTTTATTACAAATCTTAACTAAACATATTTTTGTTTAAAATTTTTATATTAGAAATTTCAACTAAATAAATTTTGTTTTTACTAAAAAATAGAAATAGAAAGAAAAAAACTAAAAATTGCAATAAAGTTTTTAATCGAAGTAAAACCAAATGGGCCCTTAAATAACCAAACACTAAAATCAAGCTGCAGCCATCGACACCCATAAGCCCTTACCAGCATTGCTTATTCCTTCTCCAAATTAACATATGTCGCCCGCTAGAGGCTGCACCATTCTCAACTCTTCAGTGATTGTGGTTTGTAATTAAAGAGCTGTAACTTTCTTTCATGGATACCATTTGATTGTCATCCCAAATCTGCTTACTTGATAATATTTCTTTGAGAAATTTCGCTTACATCGGAGTGCTCTTCTAGGCTTCCGTAAAGGGTAATGTAATTTGCAATTTCTTTAGTTTTTCTACGACCGTTGAAAATTTTGTATCCAATTTGTTCTTTTAAAGCCTTTGTGGGAGTCATATTTTTGGTAGATATGGAGGAAGAGGAATATAGGGAGGGTCCTTATTTTTTTCCCCATCCTTTCTCTCTTCTTCCTATATAAGGTGGGGTTTAGCTTGCTTCTCTATTGGTTCTTCTAGTTCTTTCCTACTTCTAAGTGTGATAGCCTTAAATTGCTCTCTTAGATTTGCTTCAGCATAGCTCAAGAGGCTCCCACATTTCATATAGATAATAAATTACCACTTGAACCACTTAAACTTCCAGATTGTGAATAAAAGATGGCGTGATTCTTAGCTACTTCTTTGAACTTCCCTCCTAGCCTCTTCTAGGCCTCATCCATGCTTATGATCTTGTCCAATTTTGAATTCCATGAATTGGACTCTTCTTGTTGAAATCTTGGTAGGCTTTAAATTCCTATACGAGTCCTTGTATTATTAGAACAAAAGAAATCAGGGTGGTTTTGCCACCCTGTATTGTATGTGTTTAAATAAGGATGATTACTTCCCCCACCAAATTGTGCTTCATTAAGGTTGAATTGCTTCATCTTGTTGTTTTGCACTAGGAAATAATCAATTGTGATATTATTCTCTTGTCTTCATAGATTGCATTCGTGCTAAAGTGCTTTGGGTGGAGAGAAAGAGGTGGTTTCTAGGCTATTTAACTATTTAGTGGAGTTGTCAATTTTAGCCTGCAATGTTATCACTGAATCTACTGCAATCATTCCTTCTGGATATAGGAAGGTTAACTATTGTCTTTTTCATTTTGATGTCTAAATACAACTCTCGTTTGCCTTCTCTTCAAAAAAATTGTGTTTCGTTTGCAATGATAGTTATATAATTCCTTGATGATAAACATTGAATCCTAGTCTTATGAAGTCCATAAGGGTCAGTGACGAATTTCATTCATCATTGCCCTTTCTATTTGTTCTTAGTGTTTAGCTCTTTAGATTCCTCATTCTTGCCTTGTGATTCCTAGATTGATGTGTCTTTGACTTTGCATCCAAACTTCCTTCTCTTTTTTCAATTTTTAATTTCTTGTGATTAGGTACCATAATCATAAGAAAGGGTAATAATTCCTTAAATTAAAGGAATTCAAACTATCCTAATGCTAAAATCCCTAACAATGGTGCAAAAACTTGTTGAGCAAGTTTTATATATAATAAAATTCTCAATACCCGCAAATATACAGATCGTATCTTGTAGTATCTAAAGGTATCGTTCCCACGAGGATTATGCAATACCTAACAATCTGAACCTAACTTTGTCTACGGTGACATGAAATTGAATTGAATAAAAGTAAATAAAATAAAGTAAAAATATAAAAACAAAATAAGTAAATAATAAAATAGTTGAGTTGCCAATAAATTTGAGATTGATCAAGATTGAATACTTAAGAACAATTCTTTCCTTATTTTGATCCCTTAATCTTGTTAATTCAATTTATATGTTTGATCCTAGATTTCCTAAGGTATTGATTACTCTCTCTCAAGACCTAATCAATTAGTCCTAATTGAATCCGAAATTTCTAGATTTACAGCCTCTCGATTCACAAAACCTTCCCTAACGCTTTTAATTAGATTTGAAGTTATCTATTAGATAATCAATTTCTTACACAAGATCTCTCTTTGATTGATTTTTAATTTGATAATTGTGTGACTTATTAAACTACCAAATTTGATTGTGCAATCTAATATGATTACTTTGGACTCACTCTCTTAATTTGTTATCAAAGGATGAGCATGCACAATTATCACAAATACTAGAACATGTTGAAATCAACAATAATCAAAGTCACAAAATAAAATAAATAATAACTTTAGAACACCATAAACATGTTTAACAACTTAGATTTCCAATTACACATCAATACTAATAAAAGAAACATAGAGAAAAGAATAAAGCTCTAATTGCTCCTTGATCTGCAAAGCTCGAATTTTCTGATGTTATTCTTGATCTCTCCACTTTGATTCAATTTAGTGTGTGACTACTGCGTTTTTTTGTCTTTCATGTTTTGAAATAGTAGGTTAGTGTCCTAGGGTTGTTTCTAGGGTTTTCCCCACTTCATTAATTCCTAAAATACCCCTAAACCTTAAAAGATATGAAATAGGCCGCTCTTGGAAAGAGTTGTCACAATCGTGACATAGGTATCATAATCGCGCATATAGAAATTTGCTTCTATCATGATTGTGACTTACACTAACTCATTTAGACTCCATCTTCTTCATTCTTTAGTTTCCTAGTTTCCATCAGTAACAAACATATTAAACACTTCTTAAAATAAAAAATTATGACCCAATTCTTGCTTTAAACTAAATAAAAACTTAGAATACATAAAAACATTAACAGTAAAATAATTCTAAGTCTATACATATGATAATCATCTAATAAACACTTAAAAACACACTTAAACATCTAAGAAAACATAGTATAATATACACCTATCAATAGTTACTGTCACAATAATTGGCAAAGTTAATGCTTATGAAGTGGATCACAATTTAGTAAAAAGAATTTCATACTCGTTATTGGCACTCTATTTATACTATCACTCATCTAATCTTGAGAAGTTTAAAGGATGGAACGGTAAAATTTATTTTTAGCAAGCCTAAAGAAGAGAGTCCAAATTTTTATAAAGCCTCTTTTAGGCCAATAATGGTCATTACTCTAGCATTTTCTCATAAAGAAAGCATTAGTAGTCCTCTATTCCACTTTATCCACCCTAATGGACATGAGCTGTATGCCAGTTATGTTAATGGACATTTCATCTAGGTTATAGATACATTTATGTGTGATTCAGATAGTGAATGTTAGATGGATGAAGATTCTAATAGTGATGACAAAGTTTTTGTCCTTTGATGGAGATAAAAGCCAAGCAGAAAGTCCAAAGAAAGATTCCCTTTGCCCATAATTTCTCCAATCCTTATAGAGATCCCTAAAACGCTACCTTGTATGATGATATGATCATATGAGGAAGATTTTCAACCTTTGGAAGCCTAGAATAATAAAACCATTGGGGTATCTGTAAGGCCATACTTAAGATCAATAGGTATCAATCCACATTGCAATCATTACTAGTTTTTACGATAGAAGAAGTACTAAATTGGCAGATATAAAATGTTGTAGAACAAATCAATATCCTTCTTAGAATAGATTCAAAGCTTAATGGTCTATCACAACAGACATAAGGACTAAATTCGTAGGTTGATGTTATAACTCTTTAAGTGTGATAATTACATCAACGACTACTCAATCAAGTTGCCCAACTTGATTATGATTTAAGAAGATATATTGATCAATATTATTGTGGACTAGAATTTTCTAAGAAGGAAAGAGAACTATAAAAAGTTTGAGAAGTGCTCTAAAGAATTAAGTCAGATATTGCTAAAGACCAATCCAAAGTTATATATTAACCATGCCCCTCGACATTTCCAGCTGTAAGGCCTACTTATAACACTCCATCATATCCTAACACTATTGACTACAGAAAATTCTTCAAAATGTCTTATACATTGTTTAGATAAACCACTACAAATTGTTAAAACCTTCCAAGCCAAACTTGCTAGTAAAAGACATTCTGTTAACTTCTGAACCTTTACAAATCAATACACCACCAACCTCTCCACCAAAAGAAAGACCTTCCCTGGGGATAAAAAAAGAACCCATGCCCAATTAAGAATTCATAGCTACCCTTTAACTAGTTCCAGATAGCTTTGAAAGTCACACAGTACCAGATAACTCTGATAGTCACATTGATAGCTAATATTTTGATTCTTTTACATAAAACTCAAAAAGCTCTAAATAACTTGTAGATCTTACGCAAATATCCCAAATGAAGATGGTTATTTCAAACTCTTTTAAACCAAATAGAAGCTGAACATGAGGTTGATGATGTTGAGTTAATGATTGAACTAGTCAGACCACAAGTAAACCCTTGATATAAACCTACATTTACACCTTGCTTTACTTTTGATGATGTCCCACTAATAAAATAAAGAAATTAACTGCATGAATTCAGTTCTTGGATAGATTTTTAAATGACAAGGCTAGATATATTTCTTAACGACAACTTAATAAAATTTATCTCTAGAATGATGGGAACTTTAAGAGAATAGTTCCAAAGCCTTGATGAATACAGACGCATGCAAGTCTTACAAAGCTCAAAAGCTAATTCCTTGCTAGGAATGATCCATAAAGAATTCGTTGGATATTTCCAGCTTATTAATTGACAAAGCAAACATGATTATTTTGAAATGAAGTGTTTCTTTATAAACAGGAAAGATTTGCATAAGCATTTTCAAAAAATGTCTGGAAAATATTATATGCTTAATGGATTTAATTATGACAATATTTGGTATACATTCATTGCTTCCCTTCCTAATAAGTTAGAGCCAAAGCTAAAAGGAATAATTAATTCTCTTCACAGAGACATGTCTGAAATCTTTCTTGGAGAAATCTATCAACTAGCTTTAGTAATGCTAGATAAATTATGTGAACAATATAAATTTTTCAAAGCTATGTTAAAAGGTGGACCTCATCTTAAACAAGCAAGTAAGAAGCCTTACTTAAAGATCAAATGCAAAGACATGGAGAAATATGCATGCAATACAAAGAAGGATAAGCACTTCAAAAGAAATTCATTATGAGTTAACCCTTTCAAGAGAAGGAAGAAAAAAGGATAAGATTCTTTAAGCGGTGTGCTTTTGAAACTAGAAAGCCAAAATAGTGTTACCTTTGTGGACAACTAGGTCATTATGTAAAAGGGTGCCCTAAACAGTCTAAAAAGGATATAGAAATCATACAGTCCATTAAGGCTATAAGGCCCATAAGAGATGATGAGGACATAAAGTCTCTTTTTGAAGAATAGTCTAGTGAAAATGAAGAGATACTGTTTGCATTACCTGACTATAAATCTACTGATGATGAAGCCTCCTCTCTTGATGAAGAAGATAACAAGCCAATGTACATGATGAAGCAGCTTTGTTTTAAGTTAGAGCCCAGGAAGCCAGTAGTACATGACGATATGTCAAACTTCAATTGCTTATAGAAAAGTATCACAAACTAATCTCATCTATTAGTTACATGGATACAAGCTTTTATAGTTGTGTAATAGAACCACATATTCTTCCCACAGAAGAATGGCAACCTTATGAAGAATACTTTACTACAGATGATAACAAATCCTTCAAAATAGACCTTATCATGAAAAGAAAGATCGGGATAAAGTTTTTCCCAAGTAGTATCATTTCGATAAAACTATTAGGAAGCAATCTTCCTAGTCGTGACATCCTTATTGGTATGGATGTCTATTTCCAAGTAGAAATGTTAAAAATCTTTCCAAAAGGGATTCGTTATAAACAAGATTTTCGTGAGTACACTAAAGACCACAACATCTTTGAGCCTAAAGATGTTGTTATTGGATATGACAATATTAGGAATCAAGTCTTACAATATTGCCTAGAAAGTCATGACCATTTCAATCATCCACATATATTATGGAAGAATTTAGAATTTTATGTCTAATCGTCATTCAAAAAGAATGAGGAAATTATTCTAACAAAGGTCACTCATCTAGGATTGAATCGAGATGACTTAAAGATGGCACAAGAGGAGTGTGTTATACTTTTGAAATAAGGACTGATCAAACGAATTAAACCAGATTAGACATGTCAAACTTTTTAAGTGGAAAAAAGAGTAGAAAAGAACATAAGAAAATAGAGGTTAGTTATTGATTACAAGACTCTAATAATTTTCTTCAAGATGATGAGTTTCCTCTGCCTAAGATAAATAAATAGATCTTATTTCTGAAAGAGGCAAAAATGTTCTCAAAGTTTTATTTAAAAGTTGGATTTTGGCAATTGAGTATTGACCCAAAAGATTGGCATAAGACAGTATTATGCATTCCTAATGCCCATTATCGGTGGACAGTCATGCCATTTGGGTTAAAAATTGCCTCATCATTATTTCAAAGAGTCATAGCAAGGATGACGAGATCTGATCAAGTTCTTTAACTTACTTTGCCAAGTTAAAGAAGTTATTTCCTCCTATTGCAAGCACACCCATTACTATTGATGAGATAGCTTCTCTTACCTAGCTAAGCCTTTTCTATTACCTCAATATTTTTCTCAACCAAGCAAACTTACATTGTTGTCCATCATTGTTTAACATTTAGACATTATATCTTATTGTATTTTTCATTAATGATCCGCTCTTAGAGAATGCATTGTGGTACTTATGGGCACTCTTTACCCTCTATGCATGTGCTATCTCTCTTCCTCCCTTATAGATCTATCAACATTTGTATGATAGAGAAAATGAAGGTTTCCTCTTATGGACTTTCGTTTAGTGGTACCAACCATTAATGAGAAGGAGGACTCAACTTTTAAAAATTATTAAGGATCTCAGGTTATGGAGACTCCATTAGAGAAGCAAACCACTTAATCCTTTTCTGTCCTTCAGTAACCTTATATCACATCACATGATACATCCATCTATTATGAGAACTAGGTGTATTTCTAGCATACCTCATTCCAATGGCCTACAAGGAAAAATATGCTTAAAGGCTTTAAGCACTTTTTGAAGGACCTAAATCATTTTCCTAAATATGCACCATCAGTTATGTCTATGTCTATTGGACCTTACCTAAGAGAATTATTCCTAGATAATCCTAAATGCCAGACTTTGACATCCCAGACAACCGGTTGGACCCCGTTTCCGGAGCCTAACAACCAGAGTCATGAACCTTGTACTTATTACCCGATAGGCTCATAACCAACATTTCCCAAGGGTGGTATGCCCACACCAGTCAAACACCAAAATTTCAACTTGAATTCTTCAAATAAAAAGGTAGCTCTAAGACTCTAGTTTGTTTTGAAGCAAGAATCATCTCAGTCGGAGTTCTACAACTCAAGATATACTTAAAATGCTCTCCCAACTGACCTCTCACTTACTATAATGAAAGCTTTCTCAACACAACTCCAAAAGATACAAATTTTCATGGAGAGACAGATCAAGATGTTAGGAATCTGTTGCTTTAAGAATCACTTCATTTGGAGGTCGGATGTGGAAGTTATACCCGAAAGAATCGAACATGTTTATACCATCAATAAATTTGTACCTATCTTGGCGCAGTTGCCATAACTTTTTCTACAGATGTCGAATTGATTTTGTTTTTGAGCAGTTTGAAAGAAGGCTTCTA
>JANITX010160607.1:0-14485 GCA_027564395.1 Erythroxylum ulei
AAAAATTAACTATAATAAACAAATAATGATTAAGATTTAAATACAATATCAGAATTAAAAATATTATAACAATGAACAATTAATCATATACAATTATAAATGACACATTAAATTGATATTAACATTCTGTACTTAATAAAATAGTCATTATGAGTATAGAGTGTATATCATAACAATTAACAATTAATAATGCACAGTTATAAATAACATATTAAATTAACAGTTAATAATGCATAGTTATAAATAACATATTAAATTAATATTAACTTTTGATCCTTAATAAAATAGTTAAATAAGTATAAAGTGTGTATGTGGATAAATTTTTTGTGTTGAACATTTTTCACCCTATAATTTAAATATCAAAATTATTATTTTTATTAATACAATTATATATTCACCAAATATTTATATTCACAACTTAATAAAGTGATACTATTTTTTTATTAATAAAATAATTTGAATTATATAACACTTAGCCTTTTTAATTTTAAGAATGAAATTCTAATCCGATTTCTGTTCATAAGGGAAACAAATTATTAGAGCTTGAAAATGTTTTGAAATAATTTCTATAATTATTTTATTTTATCGGGTCAAAATAAATTCATTAGAATTCAAAGAGAAAACTGATTGTATAAAAATTACAATTAAGGCAAAACGCAGACTCTTTGTGCGCTTGTCCTTTTGCTCTTTCTTGTTTAACTCTCCTTTCAGAGATATCTCCCATTTTATCGTAGATTTTGTTCAAAGTTTCCTCAAAATCTTGTAAGTTAGCTCAAGTTGTTTTTAAAACCTTAACATTTGTGACCGCCTCAAAGCTTTTTCGCAAAAGACAGACTCTTTGTGCGCCTCTTCTTCTGCTCTCTCTCACTTAACTCTTCTTTCACAAATATCTCCCATTTTATCGCCCACATTATTCAAAGTTTCCTCAAAATCTTGTAAGTTAGGTGAATTTTTCCTTTAAAGTTTGACATTTGCGACCGCCTGAGTCGTCATTTCTTATTTCTCCTCTGTTCCTTTAATTTCCGTAGATTTCTTTTTGTTTTTGGATTTTAAAATTGTCCCTATTTCTTTGTCTGATATTTCCAGGCTTTCGCCGCATCATGTCTCCTAGATCGAAGAAAAGTGTTGAAGAGATTGAAGCTGTAACATCTTAGATATTGTTCGCTTTGGGCCTTGACCCATTTAAACTCTCATAGTTTTGCTTTTCTCGAGGTCTTTTTAGGAGATCACCCATCCTAAAACTACTCTCGTCCAAGTACATTTAACTTCGGAGTTCTGATGGGATCCTATGCATTAGGCCATGGAAAACGTGTCTGCAAGGGAGAGGTATCCGTACCCTTATAAGGCATACTTCGTTTCTTTCTCCAACCGATGTCGGATCTCACACTCTCCACCTCTCTTAGGGCCCTTCCCTCTTTGGGGTCCAGCCTAGCTGGCACAACGGTTTAGGTACCGGCTTTGATACCACCTATAACATCCTAGATCACCCGCTTACAGATATTGTAATGCCAAAATTTTTGAGCCCTTTTGTATTGGTCGGTACTTGGAGATGCTACTGTATATTTATAAATACATATTTTATTTAAGTCATTTGGGTATATATGTAAATGATTTATAATGTTATATGCCCTTACATGAACTTAGAGTTCATCGGTATGCGAAATCTTGAAGATTTCTAACATGTAAGCTTTTAAGTGTGTAAAATCGAGTTCATTGGATGGATATGACCATGGTGGTTGAATTAAATGTGTTCTAATTCCTTATAGGTAATTAAACATGATTTATAGACTTATTGGATACTTAGAAAGCTTAATTGAAAAAGTTGAAGTACATAAGGGCTTATTTGCAAATTGTTAAAAGTTAAAGGATTTCATTGTAATTTTTCAATTCTTGGAAGACCAATTAGCAATTTTGTAAAGTCAATGGGCTTAATTATAATTTTTAGAATTCCAAGGAACAAAATAAAATTAAAAGTTTTGTTGCTTCCCAAAATTTGGTCTTAATTGCAAATTTAGGAAAGTTTGGAGGGTAAAATAATAATTTCATACAACCTAAGGGCAAAATGGTAAATTCACCATATTTTGATCAAAGAAGAGTAAAAAATCTAGACTCTTCTTGTGTATGGACATGCACCCTCCATTTAAGACTTAAAACACTTAGTTTGAAATAAAAGAAAGGAGAGGAGAAAGAAGGAGAAGAGAGGAAAAAGAGGAAGTTTGGGCCATCATCAAAAATTCACTCTTCTTTTTGATTCTTCAACTTCAATCAAGGTGTTCTAAGCTAATTTGGGGTCAAGGAACTCAAATCTATCATTAGATTTGAGAAATTCCCAAAGGATTGGAAGATATCACTAAAGGAAGGTTTAGGTAAATTTTGTCTCATCTCTTTCTACATTAGGATTTTGAGTTTGGTGTTAAGATTTGTGCATGAAACATGGTTTAGATGAATGAAATATATCATGGAGAGGGTTCTTTAAGTCAAAACTGAAATTGTCCCCTTTAGGTGAAAGTTTGTGGATTTTTGAATATCTTTTGAAATTGATAGTCTAAATGAATTCTATAATGTTAATTATGTATGAATGTTATGAATTGATGATGAAAAATGAGGAAGATATACATTGGAAGAAGGCTTTCAAGTTTATGCCTTTAGGTGTTTGATAAAATGCCTAAGTGAACTTGGCTTCGGATTTAAGGATTTTGATGGTGTGCATTGGAAAGAGACTTTCATGTTTACTTAGAGTAAACTTGAATTGTTACTTAGATTGATGAATAATGGCCTTATGTGCTTGGATAAAAGTGTGCTTAATTATGTGGTGAAATGAGTAAGTGTGGGATTAAAGGCATTAGAAAATGCAAAAGAAAAGCTAATGTGAATAGTAAGGAAGTAACCATGTGAGAAGTTTAATGGTCAAATCCTATAGCTTAAAGAGAGTGATATTGTGTTTTATACACTTTTGTGATGGTGTATAAATATGAAATTCATGTTTAAATAGTAAATACATTGTATGTCTTTTATGTATGAAGGCTCGGGAGCTGTGAATTAAGGAACTCATACAAAGAATTTTTTGAAAGCAAGGGAGCGTATACCTTCTTTTGAGTTGAGTTAAGGAAGCCATATTTCTCAAATGAGATTTTAATGTCCTAAGACATGCATGATGTCTTGAATGTGAATTTTGAACCTAGGCAACGTATGGTAGAATTAAATTTCAAATGGAAGCTAATATGTTTTGGTATTTAATAAACGCCTTTGTTTTGAACAACTATGCATTTGAAGTAGAAAAGATAAATTTTTTATTGTACGAAATAATGTTTCAACATGGTTTTAGAAACCGATATTCTTCTTACATAATTTGAGAAATGCAATTGTTTTTAACAACTTTGAGTTTAAAGTGCAAAGAACAATGCTTTATTTTATGAAACTACATCTTTGAATAACTTTGCACTTGGATTGCAAAAGATGACTTTTATTGCGTGAAATAATGTTTTCAAATTTAAATATGCATAATCGAGTCACGTATGATGCGTGTATTTGTTCTCTTTTTGCTTAGAGCCACGACATATTTTTAATTTTATCGGTTGGATCGATAAATAAAGACATAGTGCCTTACTTGATTTTTGTACTTAATTATTGTATATGACTTTTGTGATTGGTAGGGAAACAATTGGTCAATCGTGTGCTAGGCACAACTGATTAAGCGACCCCCGTACCTTTGACGTTGGTACATGAAAGTCGAGTTGCCGTATCGACACCTTTCTACGGGACTTGCGGGTGATTCTACACCTAGGGTCTGGACACCTAGGGTGATTCTACGAGACTTGCGGGTGATTCTACACCTTTCTAGTGGCTCATGAACTGTGTTTATGTAGATATACTTCTTGATTTTGTAAGTTAACTTTTGATTGCCTTGTGTTTTATAAAAGATTTTATATATGAACTTTTGATACTATTGTTGAAATTGCCTTGAGTTGAGATTGCCTTGAGTGGACTTTAAAGTCCTGAAGTTGTGGTTGGATGTGAATATAGAAGTGTGTTTAAAAGTGTTCACAGCTTTTGGGATTTTTAAGACACAACCGTTATGATGCCCAAATTTTCCAAAAAAAAGAAAAGATAGAAAAGAAAGAATAGATTTTCAGTTAACCTTACATAGTCAAATTAAGGATACTGTGAGTGTCCTTAACCCAATTATGCGGTGGTTGTCATAGGCCTGATATGGTACCGGGTCATGATAATTAAATTGGTATCAGAGCCAAGGTTTTGCATTTTCAAAAGTGTTATTTCCGTTTTCAAAAAGTTCTTGAGCCTTAGGAGTTAAGTTTGGGTGTCGAAAGTCTTTGGTCGAGAAGTTAAGTCTCGGATTGTTAAGTTGACGTCCTTAATGGTCGAATGATTTTGACCTCGATCAAAGTATTTATCAACATTCCTTGGGATGTTGGAGTATCGGATAAGCTAGGCTTAGTCCGATCTCTGTTATTAAACAATTTCTTTTTCTTTAATTTATAAAGATAGCATGGTTGGATGAGGAAGGGGAAGTCGTCGCTAGGTTGGACCTTTGCGACCTAAGCCAGAGGATATTAGTCATCCCCTGAAGCCGTTAGATCTCCCTATCAGTATAGTCACTCCTCTTGGAGAGTAAGTGGCTTGTGATGAACTATATACAGCTTGTGAGATAAAGATAGGCGATGTTATATTTAAAGTAGATCTTATTCCCCTCGATCTTTAGGATTTTAAGGTGATATTAAGGATTGACTGGTTAGAGAGGTATTGCGACAGGGTGGATTGTTTTACGAAAGTGGTGGAGTTTGACCCTCAAGGGGGAGTCCCGATTATATTTACCGGTGATCGATGGATATTCCCGAGTTGTTTAATATCAGTGATCAAGGCTAAAAGGTTGATTCGTCAAAGGTGCCAGGCATACCTCACACATGTGATTGACACTTCGGCACAAAGGGTCAAACAGAGAGATGTCCCTATTGTGTGCAAGTTTTCCGATGTCTTTTCGGAGGAGTTACCTAGACTACCACCTGATCGGGAGTTTGATTTCACTATTGACTTGGTCCTAGGGGTGACACCAATATCTATACCACCATATCGCACGACACCAGCAGAATTGAAAAGAGTTGAAGATTCAACTACAAGAATTATTAGACAAGGGATTCATCAGACCAAGTCATTCACCGTAGGGAGCACTTATATTGTTTGTCAAAAAGAAGGATAAGACCCTTCGTTTATGTGTTGATTATTTGCAGTTAAATAGGGTTACCATCAAGAATAAATATCCACTTCCCACAGTCGATGATTTATTTAATCAGCTAAGAGGAGCTACAGTATTCTCAAAGATAGATCTGAGATCTAGGTACCATCAATTGAAGATTGATGAGAAAGATGTGCACAAGATTGCTTTCCGGACAAGGTATGGACATTATGAATTCTTGGTGATGTCGTTCAGACTGATAAATGCACCTGCAATATTTATGGATTTCATGAATAGGGTGTTCCATCCTTATTTACATCAGTTTATCATAGTCTTCATTGA
The DNA here is from genome assembly GCA_027564395.1 of Erythroxylum ulei. Taxonomy (NCBI): domain Eukaryota; kingdom Viridiplantae; phylum Streptophyta; class Magnoliopsida; order Malpighiales; family Erythroxylaceae; genus Erythroxylum; species Erythroxylum ulei. The sequence goes on from JANITX010160607.1 coordinate 5,534, forward strand.
TGATCTTCTAATTTATTCTAAGGATGAAGAGGAACATGCTAGACATCTCCGGATTGTACTGCAAATACTTCACGAAAGATAGTTGCATGCTAAGTTCTCAAAGAGTGAATTTTGGCTGAGGGAGATAGGATTTCTTGGGCATGTTATATCAGAGGAAGGTATTTTTTTTAGATCCGAAGAAAGTGGAAGCTATACTTGAATAGGAACAACCCAAGAATGTGACAAAAGTTTGCAACTTTCTAAGATTAGCTAGTTATTATCGGAGGTTTGTTGAGGATTTTTCCGTGCTTGCAAATCGTTTGTCAAGGCTTACTTGGAAGGGAATAAAATGTTAGTGGGATGACAAATGCAAGGCGAGTTCCCAGGAGCTAAAGAAGCGATTGACTTCAGCATCAGTGCTTTCCCTACCTACCTAGTTAGTAAGTTATGAGGTATACAGTGAAGCCAGTCACTAAAGACTTGGCGTATACTTATATAGGCCGAGCAAGTAATCGCATATGCTTCTAGACAGCTAAAAAAGCGTGAGCTAAATTATCCCACACATGATTTAGAGTTCGCAGCGGTAGTTTTTGCACTCAAGATTTGGAGACACTATTTTTATGGGGATACTTGTCATATATAAACCGACCATAAGAGTCTGAAGTACCTAATGACACAAAAGAGCTAAATCTCAGACAAAGGAGATGATTGGAATTGATTAAGGATTATGACTTAATAATTCTATCACTTGGGAAAAGCAAATGTAGTAGCCGATGCACTGATTCATAAGTCCTATTCGACAGTAACTGATAGGCAATATCCTTATATGACATATTTGATGAGTGTGAAGAGCCTTGGTGTTAAATGCTTAATAGCTTAGGATGACGGGACATTATTAGCACAGTTTGAAGTTTAACTGATTTTATTTGATGAGATCAAGAGATTGCAACCTGACGATCCCGAGTTAAAAGTCATTTAGGAGAAATTGCCATCCAATGAGAGTGAAGGATTCAGATTGAGATAAGACGGGTTATTAGTCTTCAGAAACAGAGCTTGTGTGCCGAATGATTAGGGTCTCAGGCGAGCTATCTTGGAGGAAGCTCACAGTTCAACTTATGCTATGCACCCTGGTAGTACCAAGATGTATCGAACTCTTAGAGAGAGTTATTGGTGGTAAAGGATGAAGAGAGAGACAGTAGGGTTTCTAGCCAGATGCCTTCCTTGTCAACAGATTAAGGCAAAGCATAAAAAACTAGCAGGTATGTTACATTCTTTACCTATTCCAGCATTGAAGTGGGAGCATATAACATTGGATTTTTTAGTTAGGTTACGTAGTACATCGAAGGGTCACGATGCTATTTGGGTTATAGTGGATAGATTGATGAAGTCTGCACATTTTTTGCCTATGTACCCAATTACTCATTGGAGAGATTAGCAAAGTTGTATATCGATTAGAATGTGAAGCTGCACGGGATGCCAGTTTCTATAATATCAGATAAGGATCTGAGATTCACCCTATGATTTTGGCTAAAATTCAAGTAATCTTTAGGGACTAAACTGAATTTTAATACTGCTTCCACCCCCAGACTGATGGCCAGTCAGAGAGGACCATTCTAAAATTGGAGGACATGCTGAGAGCATGTCTGATGGAATTCCAAGGAAGTTGGGACCAACACTTGCCTTTGATAGAGTTCGCTTATAACAATAGTTATTAGACAAGTATCAGTATGCCACCATATGAAGCACTATATGGGAAGAAGTGTAGGACACCTCTATGTTGGGATGAGGTTCGTACAACCAGAATTGCGGGAGCCGAATTGATAGAAGTCACCACTCAGAAGCTGAAAGTCATTCGAGAGAAGATAAAAGTCGCCCAGGATCGTCAAAAGAGTTATGCGGATAAGAGACGACGACCGTTAAAGTCTGCAGTTGGTGACGAGGTTTTTTTCTATTACTGATATCACCATGGAAAGGTATCATCAAATTTCAGAGTCAAGGGAAGCTAAACCTTTAGTATATTGGACCTTTTCGTATCCTAGAGCATATCGAGACTGTGGCGTATTGGTTGGAATTGCCACCAGACTTGGATAGGATCCATAACGTGTTCCATGTCTCAATGCTTAAAAAGTACTTATCGGATCCATCTCTTGTTTTAGAGACACCTCCAGGAGAACTGAGGGAAGACCTAAGTTTTGAGGTGAAACTAGTTCAGATCTTGGATCAACAGATAAAGAGATTACACAGCAAGGAGGTACCCATGGTTAGGGTTCTTTGGAAGAGCGACAGGGTTGAGGAGATGACATGGGAACTTGAGGATACTATGAGACATCAGTATCCCCATTTATTTGTGTTCTCGACTTAGGAGTTTCGAGGATGAAACTCTTTTGAGGAGGGGAGGACTTGTAACGTCGGACTTTCGGAGCCCTTTTATGCTGTACTGTATTTAGAGATACTACTGTATATTGATATATACATGGTTGTATATGAGTTCAAAGATTTATTTGAATCCTTATGGTACATATGCTAGTGATATATAATGATATATGCCCTTACATGAACTTAGAGTTCATCAGTATGCGAAATCTTGGAGAAATCTGAGATGTAAGCTTTTAAGTGTGTAAGAGTCCATTGGATGGATATGACCATGGTGGTTGAATTAAATGTGTTCTAATGCCTTAGGAGTGATTAGACATGATTTATAGACTTGTTGAACGCTTAGAAAGTTTAATTGGAAAAGTTGAAGTACATAAGGGCTTATTTGCAAATTGTTAAAAGTTAAAGGACTTAATAGTAATTTTTCAATTCTTGGAGGACCAATATGTAATTTTATAAATTCAAGGGCCCTAATTATAATTTTCAAAAGTTCAAGGACCAAAATGAAAATAAAATTTTTGGTCATTCTCAAATTTTGGACTTAATTGCAAAATTAGGAAAAGTTTGGAGGGTATAATGGTAATTTCACATAACTAAGGGTAATAAGGTAAATTCACCTTGTTTGGTCAAAGAAGAGTCAACTTCTAGACCCTTCTACATGGTGTGCCGTGCAGCCTCTTTCTTTAGACATTAAAACACTTAGTTTTAATTAAGATGAAAGAAGAAGAAAGAAGAAGAGAGCAGAGGAAGGAGAGTTTCGGTTCCACCATATTTTTTATTCTTCAAGTCAAACCAAGGTGTTCCAACCTAATTTGAGGTCAAGGAACTCAAATCTATTATTAAATTTGAGAAATTCTCAAGGGATTTGAAGATATCACTAAAGGAAAGTATAGCAAATTCTGTCTCATCTCTCTCTACATTAGGATTTTGAGCTTGGTGTTAAGATATGTTGTTCTCCATGCTTGATTATTCATGAAACATGGTTTAGATGAATGAAATATGTCATGGAGAGGTTCTTTAAGTCAAAACCAAAATTGTGCCCTTTAGGTGAAATTTTGTGAATTTTTGAATAACTTTTGAAATTGATGGTCTAAATGAATCCTACGGTGTTAATTATACATGTATGATGAAAATTGATGATGAAGAATGAAGAAGATGTGTGTTGGTTAAGTTTAGGTCAAATGAGGGAGAAGAGGTGGATTATGGAAATGAGTTGTGTAAGTGATCAATGTAGCTTAAATGAAAGGAGTTGGTTTGAAGGGATTGGTGGAATGTGTTATTGAATGTGAGTGTTTACTATATGACATTATAAGAGAAAGAATTATTATGATAAAGTCTTGGAAATGTGGCTTGAAAGTTATGCACATAAGGTGTTTGTTAAAATGCCTAAGTGAACTTGGCTTAGGATTTAAGGCTTTGTAATGGTATGCATTGGAAAAATGCTTTCATGTTTACTTAAAGTGAACTTGAATTGTTGCTTAGGTTGATGAGTAATGACCTAATGTGTTTGGATAAAGATGGGCTTAATCATGTTTTGATATGAGTAGGTATTGAATAAAAGGCATTAAATGCCTTAGAAAATGCAAAAGAAAAACTAAAGTGGATAGGAAGGAAGTAAACATGTGAGGAATTAAAGTGGGGAATCCTATAGCTCAAAGGAAATGATATTATGTTTTATACACTTGCATGATGGTGTATAATTATAAAATTGATGCTAAGTAGAAATCTCATTGTATGCCTTTTATGTATAAAGGCTCGGGAGATAGGAATCAAGGAGATCGTACCGAGAATTTTTGAAGGCAAAGGAGTGCACTCTTTTGAGGTGAGTTGGGGAACCGTATTTCTCATATGGGATTAGATCACTCTAAGACATGTATGATGACTTGTATGTGAATTTTGAACCTAGGTAATGCATAGTAGAATTGAATATCAAATAGATGTTAATATGCTTATGTATTTATGAAATGACACTGTTTTGAACAACTTTGCATTTGGAGTGCAAAAGATTACTCTTATTTTATGAAATGATGTTTTTAAGGTTACATATGCATAATTGAGTCATGTATGTTGTGTGTATTTGTTCTCTTTGGATTAGAGCCATGGCACAGTTTCATGTTATCAGGTAGATCGATAAATAAAAGCATAATGCCTTACTTGATTTTATACTTAATAATTGTATATGATTTTTTTTGTGATTGATGAGAAAACGATTGGCTAATCATGTGCTGGGCACAACTGATTATGATTAAGCGACCATCGTACCCTTGATTCTGGTACATTAAAGTCAAATCGCCGTATCAACACCTTTCTATGGGACTCGCGGGTGATTCCACACCTAGGGTCTAAGACACTGACAAGGTCATCACCTAGGGTCATGATGCTCTTGTCGATTGTAGTATGGACTCACCACGGATGAAAGTCCAGCCAACATCGAGTATCGGTGGGTGTGCACATTAGTTTGGCCGACTAATGGTGTCACACATGATTGTTTTGGCTTATCTTGATATTGGTTTTCCTATCGAGATTTGATTGATACATATGATGTTTTTATGCTTTGCGTATTGGAACTGGAACCTATGTTCACCGGATGAGTGAGTTAATATGCTAGGCCTATATAGTTCCTAACCAGTATACATTGAGTCATAGGCTGGGCCTATGTATTTTTTTTATGTCATGTATATTCACTTCATAGGTTATCTACTCTGTCTTAGTATGAATCGAATTATATTTGTGATATATGTTTTTTTTTCCTGCTCACTAAGTAACCTAGTGTACTCACCCCCCTCTACTTTCCAACCATGCAGATTAATTTAGTAAGTTTGAAGCTCTGAGTGGATCGTGCGATCTTTTGACATTTTTGGGGTATTACTGCACGTGGTTAGTTTCTTATTTTGTACTTTTGCTTCCTGGTGGCTCATGAACTGTGTTTTTGTAGATACACTTTAAGATTTTGTAAGCTAAATTTTGATTGCCTTGTGTTTTAATATTCAGTTAGCCTTGCATAGTCGGATTAAGGATACTAGTAGTGTCCTTAGCTTGGTTATGCGGCGGTTGTCATGGGGCCGATGTGGTACCAGGTCGTGACACCAGTTTCTTTGAAGAATCTTGTTAACAGCATACCGTAAGGTAAAGAACTACTATTCAAATGATAATCCTCCCTAGCCTTTATCATGTACTTCAAAATCAAGAACAGAACATTAATAGGTTAGTGAGTGAGCTGATGAAACAGAAAATGTTTATCATTCATTGTCACCAAGTCTTTTGATCCTGCTCTCGGTAAGATACAATGGAGAAGAAGTGAATAAAGAACCCTAGCCTTCAGAATGAGGGTTGGAGACTTCTTGACTCCTAGATTACTAGATCCCTATAGTTTTCGATTGATGTTGGCTTTGTCTATATAACTTTGAGCAATCCAATTTGTATTGTTGAACAGTTCTACTCCTTCATTTAGACACCCAATAGCCTTCACAATATAATATTGTGTGATTATTACCGACAACCCATTTACCATGAATACCAAGGTGTTGTCTACCACCTTCACATTCTTCTAGAACTCATATACTTCATTCAAATACACCGTCTCTTGGATGTTGAAGAAATTCTTCCAGCGAAGTAAAATCGATGAGTCTTCCATAGACAAGAGATTTTTGCATTTTTAATCTGTAAAAGATAAACACTAAACACGGAGATGTATTTCTCTTAAAGAAGCGAGGTTAGTATATATAAAAATGGAAGAAAGATATGAAATGAAATGAGAAGGATTTGAAGTTTAGAACAGAGGATTTTATCGTCTTTGTTGAGAGCACTTTAAACAAGTCGGTTTCAAAGTTTTTCAAGAAAATTCTAGAAATGATTTCCTTTCTGAGATGATTTCCTTTTTATATACACCCTTGAAAAGTTACCGTTTTAACATTTTTAACTGATCCTCCGATAATCATGAAATTGAAACTATCGAGTGAAAATTACCGTTACTATATAATCTAAAAACTTACGACTTTTCAACTTATTCAGAACGAATCGTCTGGATCATAGAGTTTTAGACGAATGGTCTTTTAACATTACCAGATTCAGATTTCGTCTGATTTCCTTGAATTTGTCTTCACTTAAGGGTTTGGTGAAGATATCTGCCCATTATTGATTCATCTCAACAAATTGTAGATTGATGATCCCTCTCTATACATAGTCTCTTACAAAATGATGTCTAACTTCAATATGTTTTGCCCTTGAGTGTTGTATTGGATTCTTTGAGAGATTAATAAAACTTGTGTTGTCACAGAAGATTTGAATATGATCTTCTTGGATAGATTAATCCTCTAACTAATACTTAATCCATACCAACTGTGAACAACAGCTTGCAGCTGACATGTATTCAACCTCTATAGTAGATAGAGCAATTGAACTGTGCCTCTTTCTTGACAAGAAATTAGATTATGACCAAGAAAGTGACAGCCACCACTTGTACTCTTTCTATCAATCCTATCTCCAGCATAATCAACATCACAGTAGCCAATTAACCTGACATCTTTACCTTTCTCATACATTAAGCAAAGATCAGTAGAACCTGCCAAGCATCTTAATATTCTTTTGACAATAATATAATGAGATTCTCTAGGATCTGTTTGAAATCTTACACATAAACAAACACTAAACATTATATCAAGTCTGCTTGCAGTTAGGTAAAGCAAAGAACCAATAATTCCTCAGAAAAGAGTTTGATCAATCTTCTTACCAGCTTTATCCTTAGGTAAGAAGATTGAAGGATGCGTAGGAATTGGCATTGGTTTAACATTTTCCATTTTATATTTGACTAAAAGTTCTTTAATATACTTTTGCTCTTGAACAAAAATCTTTTCTTCAGTTTGTTTAATTTGTAAACTAAGAAAGAACTTTAATTCACCCATTATACTCATTTCAAATTCACTTTTCATAAGATTTTCAAAATTTGAACATAACGTTTTAGAAGTTGCACCAAAGATGATATCGTCTACATATATTTGTACAATGATAAAAACAGTTTTAATATTTTTCCTAAATAATGTTTTATCTACTTGACCTCTAATAAAGTCATTTTTAATCAAAAACGAACTCAAACGATCATAGCAGGCATGAGATGTTTGTTTTAATCCATACAAAGCTTTATGAAGTTTATAGACATAATTTGGTTTATCAATATCTTCAAAACCTGGGGGTTGTTTCACATAAACTTCTTCTTCTATAAAACCATTCAAAAATGCACTTTTCACATCTATTTGAAACAGTTTTATACTATAAAAACAACATATACAAGAAAAATCCTAATAGCTTCTAGTTTAGCTATAAGAGCATATGTTTCATTATAGTATATTCCTTCTTGTTGATTATAGCCTTGAGCTACTAATCTAGCTTTGTTACGGTTTAGTTTTCCTGATTCGTCTAGTTTATTTTTGAATACCCATCTAGTTTCTATAGTAGATTTATTAAATGGTTTAGGAACTAGAAACCAAACTTTATTCCATGTAAATTGATTTAACTCCTGTTGAATAGCTAAAATCCAAGCTTCGTCTTGAAGAGCTTCATCAATTTTCTTAGGTTTTAATTTAGAAACAAATGTTACATTTGCCTCTCTTCTAAATTTGGATCTAGTTCTCACTCCTTCTAAAGTTTCTCCTATAATCAAGTTTTCTAGGTGAGAAGATTTATATTTCCAATCTTTTCTTAAGCTAATATTTTTAGAAATATCTTCTACCTTATCAGATGGATCGTTTGATGGTGAATCGTCTAGGTTATTAACTAAAGGAGTAGATAGAGTTTCATCATCAAAATCATCTCTTTTATCTAGATGAGGATCATCATCAAATTTTACATGCATAGACTCTTCAACAGATTTAGAAACAAGATTATAAACTCTATAAGCTTTCAAAGTAATTAAATAACCTAGAAAATTCCTAAATTGATCTTAGAATCAAATTTATCTAACTTTTCTTTTATATTCAAAATAGTGCATTTGCAACTAAAAGGATGAAAGTAAGAAATATTTGGCTTTCTTCCCTTCTATAATTCATATGGATTTTAAAAAAAATAGGTCGCAAAAATACTTTATTTTGAATATAACAAGTTGTATTTACAGCTTCTGCCCAGAAGTACTTAGGAAGATTCTTTTCACATAGCATAGTCCTTGCCATTTCCTGAATCGTCCTATTCTTTCTCTCTACAACTCCATTTTGTTGAGGAGTTCTAGGAGCAGAGAAATTATGGAAAATTTCATTCTCTTCACAAACGTTTTGAATTTTTCATTTTCAAATTCTCCACCATGATCACTCCTAATTCCAGCAATAGACATTCCTTTTTCATTTTGTAACTTTTTGGATAAAACTTTAAAACATTTAAAAGATTCATGTTTATGTGATAAAAATAATATCCAACAAAATCTAGTGATGTCATCAACAATTACGAGACCATACTTCTTTCCACCTAAACTTGGTGTTCTGGTTGGACCAAACAAATCTATATGTAACAACTCTAGAGTACTAGATGAAAAAATATATTTTAACTTGTTTTCCTTTTTGACAACTCTCACAAAAGAAATCTTTGTTAAAACTTATCTTTGGTAAACCTCTTACC
>JANITX010160659.1:0-14472 GCA_027564395.1 Erythroxylum ulei
TTTGAAGTGCTCAAGGATATCTCAGATACTGATCTTGTGCTTTAACTCCATTTATCGGTGCCTTTTAGGGGTTACTCATAAGGTGGTGATTGGGTACATCTTAAGGTATTTGTAGGTAATTAAGTAGCAAATAAAGGATTCACCACTCCTAATAGAAGGAGATGATACCAACGGCCTCTTGTCGGGGTCATTACTCGGGAGTCTCTGGCCAAAGCATATATGTGTCATGAAGAGAGTCTTCAATGATACATAGAGTAATAAGATCCTCAAGACAATATCTAATATCAGTTAGAATAGATGAGACGTAGTCAGTCTATTGGGAGTTCACACTTTGACCATACTCTGAACCAAGTGGGGTATAGATAGTGAAAGGACAAATTGCATGGCAACATTGCGTATGAAAGGGTTCGTAGTCAAACCACTAACTTTTTGGTCAATTGAGGGGTCATGGCATGTTGCTAGATACCACTCTTGACTTACTTGAGTTAAGTGTTAATTCAAGTGGCCATCATAACTGAGAACCTAATGGTACACACATAGGAGATTCGAAGGATGAGTAAAATGGTCTTGAATGGTGATTTAGCATATGAGAGAGTGCTTCATAATTGTATCGCGATATGATCGTGGTAGAAAATGTTGCATAGAATGGATTAGAAACAAGTGTTGTTGGTTGCCAATTTGGTCATTAACTCCCAAAACTTCCATTAATGTATGTTATTCATAGTCATTAACTTCTTATAACTTCCACTAATGTATGTTATTCATGGTCATTAACTTCCCATAACTTCCATTAATTCATGCTATTCATGACCATTAACTTCCCATAACTCTCTATTAGTGATGGGCGTTATGGAAGGCCAAATGGTGCAGAAAATAGAGATAATTTTCATGCATCTTGTGTAAGACATAAGTGAAAGAAAGGTTCTTTCTAACACACACACACTCTTTTTCTCTCTAACTCTCATAAGAGTTCTTGTCCTTGCTAGCTCAAAGAAAGAATTCTAGCCATCTCATAATAAGATTTCATCCTTTTATCTTCATGTGGAATTTGATTAAAGACGATCTATGTTGATCATTGTGGTTTACAACAAGCCAACGCAGAGAAGATTAAAGAATGAAGCAGGTTATTAGAAAGGTATGTAAACATCTTACATTTCATCCTTTTGTTTTCTATATCTATATACATGAGTAAATCTAGTTTTTAAGGTTACGATTTATTTTCAGCTGTGTATATTTGATATATATTATGTATGAGATTCATGATCAGAATCTTACACATATGCCCATTTAGGTTCATCTTGTCCCTAAACACTGCCCATGGTCATGAGGGACCTTCCTATGATCGTGACAGAAGCCACAATAGTGCTCTGCAGTATTTTCCCATAATCCTGAACGAATCACTTAACCCTAACATATATCAAACACTTCCAATCTTCCAGATTTCATGCTCTTTTATGCAATCTCAACTCATGCAAATTCAACTACCATATTAGCTACATAAATATTACTAAAACTCTACTTTTTTAGTTCTTCACATATATTAGCTACATAAATCTCACCAAAACTCTACTTATTTGGCTCTTCACATTCACCACATCATTATACATTTAACCTTAACTTTGTTAAATTCAAGAACACTTCAATAACATCCCTCTTTAATATAACTTCACCCTCATTTACCCTTCAAATCTCAACCTAAGTCATCCATATAACCTCCTATTTCCATGTATCAAACAAAACCAATTCATCCATCAAATTTCAACACAACTCATCATCAATCCTACATGTATTCCATCTATTTAATCATCATGAATGTTATGCTAACATATATTACAATAGGTCAAGAAATCACTTACTTGTTTAACTCTAATTTCAACTTAAGCCACAAGATATCCCAGCCCTCCAAGTTTGCAAACATAAAGCATATTTCAAGAACAAGATGAAAACATAAAGCGACTTCAACAATAAGATGAAGACAACTAGATTTTGGAGTGGTAAGGTGTAGGATTTTAGCAAAAACTCAAGGTCATGGAATGGTGTGGGTGTGTTCAGGTGTAGGATTTTAGCAAAAACTCAAGGTCAGGGAATGGTGTGGGTGTGTTGACAAGAAGACAAGGAAGGAGAAGAGAGTACGTAGCCAAAAACCTAAGAAAGATGGTCATTCAAGTGTGTGAATTGTGTGTGTGAGTGTATAGTGAGAATATGGACACTTGTCATGCTAAGGTCTCCTCCTTCTTCTACCAATTGTCACTTTATGTTTAGTCCATTTTTCACTCAACTACAGCACCATTTGTCACTCATTAATTCTAACCATTTGTCACCTAATTAACTAGCCATTTGTCACTCAATCCTAGTGACACGTGTCACCATTTCATTGGCCTTGTTGGCCACTGAATTTTTTTATTTGATAAAGCATGATTAGATGAATTTTGAGGTCTTGATAGATTAATTTGTGTTGGACTTAATTTGCATGTTAGTGTTAATGAGATTATGTGGTATAAGTGATTAAATTGAAGTGTTAGAAGTGATAAGTTACATTAAGGGCATTTTGGGCATGTCACTTAAGGATGTAAGAACCTAGGCTTTTAAGTAAGGGCAAATTGAACATTGTGCATTTATTAAGGGTATAAAAGAGAGGAGAAATGAGTGGCTTACATAGAAGAAGAAGAAGAGAAAACAAAAATGGAGAGAAAGTGTCGTTGGTCGAGAGAAGGAAGGAGAACAAAGAAGAGCAAGTTAGGGTTTTCCATTTTCTTGGAGTTCAAGAGGGATTTTGGGGTTAATTCAAGAGGGGGAAAGCTAAAGGAAGGTTCAAGCTTCCATTTAAGCGAAGAAATCCTTTGGTTGGGTGAAGATTCAAGGTAAGTGATTTTCAATGTTTTGGATTTTTGAAGAGTTTTTTGTTCAAAGAGCTTAGGAAATGGATGGGTTTAGGGATTTTAAGATCAATTTTATTCTTTGGGTTCTTTGAGTTTTCCAATTTAAGTTTTATTAAATTGGGAATTTTTTTTCATTGTAAAAGGGAGGCGAGAGGAGCAAGAAGAGACACATCCTTAAACAAGATTTCAAGCAAGGAAATCAAGGTGGGTGACATTTTTATAATTGAGTAAATAAGCTATTAAATTCTCTTTTAAATGAATGGAAATAAATGCTTTCCAACTACCTTGAAAATGTGCATTTAATGTTCTTTAAGATGGTTGGAGGATGTTTCATATGTTTTCGTATATGAATTTGTGAACGAATTTTGAATGATATGAGAATGATTTCAAATTGTTCCATACTTATTGTATTTGTGGCTTTTAGATGATTTGAGATATGGTTATATGATTGTTATGAGTTGTTGGTTGATGAATTGTGAAATGATGTTAGAAATTCATATGACATATATCATGCTCATGAAATCAAGTTTCCAAAATTTGGCCATATGGGCCACATGTTTCAAGTTCACAAATTACTTGTTATATGGGTTTATGGTAGTCTGTTCTGTCAGTCAAGTGCACTTGTCTAAAGACTTCTCCCGCCTGCCCGCTAGTGGCATGGAGCTCCCTCGCGGACTCCCATAAGTTCACGGCTACGCAAGACCACTTGGTGGAATTGCGATAGTACGTTCTGTTCACGGCTACACAGGACCCTTAAGGGAAATGTGTAGTACGTTCTGTTACGGATCCACCCGAACCATTTTGATGTGTTTAATTGATTTTGATGTGTTTGATTGGTTATGATGTATTGGCAAGTTGGATGGATGTATGATTTATGTGAAATGTGATTTGGTTTGACAAGTTGAGAAATAGATGTTTTATGGATTTTGTGATAGATTGTCATGAAAGTTTCAAATGGTTTTTGGTTTATTGCCGATTATAAAACTGTTACCTACGGGCGTTAAGCTCACCCCCTCCCATTCCGTCCCAACTCCAGGTGAAGAGCACGAGATCGAATGATTGAGCATAAAGGCATTACTCCGAAATTGGCATATTTTGTATTTCAAGTTAACTTTTGTAAAACAATGCTTTAGTTGCATTTTGAGAAATTGTCACTTTTGTTAAGTTTGTATTTTGGATTATGATGTAAGTGGCTTGAAATGCCCGCTAAAGCGTTGTAAAACACTTATTTTGATGCAAATGAAATACATATGCATTATGATTGTTTATGGCTTTTCAAATCTTTACATTGCTATGTTTTAAACTTTCATAAGGGTAGGAATGTGTTCCGAATTCAAGGGAAATTCTGGTATTCTCTAGGTAGAATTGATAAAATCTGTCTTCTTGGAAGTTGTAGAAGACCTTTCTATCTTTCCAACGATATGAAATTTGTGATTTTTGGATGTCGGACTGGAGAGATATGAATGTTACAAGTCAGGATGTTGTATATAGTTGTGTTTGTGATAGCTTTGATAAATGATAGGAATTTGTGGTTTTGATGAACCAAATGAGTTGAGGTTTGAGAAGTTTGTGAAATGAATTTGTTATTTGGGTTGTTATGAGGTGTTTTGGCACTAGAATAAGTGAATTTTGGAAGATTATAAGTGTATATGGTGTTAGGATGGATGTGGGAAGATTTGGAGAGGCATTGGGGGACTTTGGGGAACCCCAATGTCCGTTTAACAGACATAAGGTCCGTTAAATGGACCTTCTCGAGTGTAAAAACACCCCTTGCCCAATCTATGTCCGTTAAACAGACATGGATGTCCATTTAACGGACCTTCTCGGGTCATTTTGGACTCCCAAGCCCGATACATGTCCGTTAAACGGACATTCACGGGATAGATTGTGATTTTTGACCCTTTTAGAGGTAGAATCTGATTTTGTGGTCTTCATGAAATTCTAGATCTAGAAGTATTCTTTCTAATGGTTCAAAAACGAACTCAATTCGACATCTAGAGTGAAAGTTATGGCAATCGCACCAAGATAGGTTCAAATCGATTTAAGGTATAATCATGGTCTATTCTCTTGGGCATAACTCCTTCATCCGACCTCCAATTGAAGTGATTTTTGGACCAATAGATTCCTAACACATGTATCTTGCTTTCCATAAAAATTTGTATTATTTGGAGCTGATTTGAGAAAGTTTGCATTAAATTAAGTGAGAGGTCGGTTAGGAGAGCATGTTTGGGGTATGAGTGCACTTAGTCTTTTTAAGCATATCTTGAGTTGTAGAACTCCGAGTGAGGTGATTCTTGCTTCAAAGCAAATTAGGGACTTAGAGTTACAATTTCTTTGAAGAAGTCAACTTATGATTTTGATGATTGATTAGTGTGCGCTCACCACTATTGTGGAATGACAGCAAATGACCCTTCAGGAAAATAAGCTCAAGGTTCCTGACTCCGCATGTTGGGCTCTGGAAACGGGATCCAACATAGAGACATTTTCACAACAAACAATTGATTTACTAGGCTTTGAAATTCATTCAAATGTACTACTATGCTATCACCATCTTTATACTCTAAATTTACAAGTTTTCTCATCAATGACACTTTACTCAAGGCATTCTTCCTCTTAAACATAGCCTCAAGTTTCATCCACAAATCATAGGCATTCTTGTCATTAGCAACATGTTGGAGGACACTCATATTAACAAATTGTATAATTGTTCCAACAACTTTTTGATTCAAAATTTTCCAATCAATCTTTACGACTTTGGTTGGTTTCTCTTTCTTTAAAATGGGCTCATATGAACAAATCTTTACAATAAAGGATGTTTCTCTTTTAGTTTTCACACATAGTAGTTTTCATAATTTAAATAAATCATTTCATGGATTTCACTTTTGTTTTCTGTGTTAACTAGCACAAAACCACACAAGCCCTAACCTAAAGCTTTGATAGTACTATATTAGTGGGAAAGGGGACCCAATTTCACAAACAATAGCAAGAACAAACTACAACCTTTCCTAAATTGTGTAGTTGGATGGGAAATCGATACTGAACAAAATCGTAGCAGTATAATGCAAATATAATTAGCCCAAACAACATAAAGAATACAAGAATTTACGTGAAAAACCCCAATCTGGAGAAAACCATAGAACCGTTAATAAACAATACTAAAACTTCCACTAATCAACAATAATCAAATGGGTACAACAAATTGTTCTTCCATAGCTCCACTAGAGATAAACACAGTCATCAAAGAAGCTCCTTGACACAACAAAACCCAATAATCATCACCCAAAGGTGGCTGAATACAAATTCATATACAAGGAGGGCTGGACAAAAAATATCGAGTTAGAGATCTCTAAATTAGATTCTAATCGTTGGATGTGAAAAGGCAGGACCTAGGAACACCATATTAAAATTTATCCTGATAGGAGATTGTTTTGTCCTCAATCGGGGCTAAAGAAAATTTGGTCTGGATTTTCTCTCTCTTCTGGGCACTTCTCTTTCTCTCTCCTCCTTTACACACTCTAGAGTGCTCTTGTGACTTACACCTACTCATTCATCTAATTTCCAGCCATATATCCCCCTTTATATACTCATTTTCTTCCTCATCTTAACTTTATTGAGCAACTTAAAGTTGGGGAAAATTGACACTTCAAATTAACATGAAATATAAGGTATAACACATGAAATTAGTCCAAATTAATGAACTCTTCCTCCATTTAAGAGGGATTAACACAACAACAATAATGGTGTAAGTCTATTGGCATGTTGGGGACATATTTCGGCAAGGACATAGTACAAGTTAGGTTCTTCTGAAAATTGGCTAGACGTTCAGGATGTTGCTAGATGTACATCTGCTCATTTTGGTGGAAAGACAGTCCCTAGACCATTTGGTTGTATTCAAGCACATTGAGGCAACGTTTGCAAGTGCATCGCAATCATTCTGGGCTTTACAAAATCACCTTAACTCCATGGTTATGTGGGTACATAAAGATTCAGGCACATCTCTATGGAGTTCGATTTAACTGATCAACTTCTTGTAACTAGTTAATCTATGTCATTTAAATATAAAAAGGGTGCATGGCGTCTAGTTGTATCTTCTTACATATATTAATAAAAGGCCCTCTTTATCATATATGTGGAGTTCCTTTTCATTGTGCCCCGTAAAAAACAATATCTATAGGGTCCAGAAAATGTTCAATGAAAACACGCACCTTCGTTGTTTGACAGAAAGAATCAACGGAGCGCACACAAGGTGTTTGATGAAATTTTGACGAGGAGTTAGTTAGCAAACATGGTGAGATTAAGTGCCAAAATAGAGCCTCAATTTAGATCTTGTGGCATTATGCATAATGAAGACATGGTGAGTAAGAGGGGGCTTATAGTCATTGTGGGGTGTCTACTTCACAAGTCTGACTTGAAAGAGGAGTCTGGCTAAGTTTGGGAGGTTTACATGCAGAATTGGTAAAAAAGGAAAAGTCATGTTAGTGGGTTATTAACCTATAGTTAATGTCTGATGGTGTTGTTGTCCCATTTTTTTGATGTAGTGACTGGATGAGGCTGAAGAAGCAGTATGATAGCATCTTCCTTAGTGAAGTAGGAGGAACTGGAGGGATTGCTTCATATATTCAACTTCCCATTTTTCAATGGAGATGATAATTTCGGATGTGGACAGCCCCCAAATATCTCATTGCTCTAATCTTATGTAGAGCAAATGTTTTTGATGTAATTCGATATTGTATTGCTCTCTCATAGTAAAGTAGCAAAATTTAAGTTCCAGCAAGTAGTAAGAGGTGAAGGATTTGGTTCAAATGAGAAATTAAGTTGCATCTAGATATATTAAGGTAATGTAATAACATCACATGCATCTCATAATACAACAAAATATAGCATAACCGAATCAATATACCTCCAGCCATTGCTTCACGGATATCCAACGTCTCTGGATTTTGAATCTTCTAGCCTCACTCTTACACAATACGATGGTGTCTATTTGTGTGTGTTAGAGGATAGGGACCCAAAATCAGTTTTTAAACCATTTCAACACCTCTGCCCATCACAGAGGAGGAAACTCGAAAGCATGGGGGTTAACGTGTGCGTGATGAAGGTTTAATGCATTAAATAGACCACAATCTCAAAACTAGGAACATTAGGTAGATTTTATAAAAAAAATTACATTCTCCGACTTGGTCCATTTAACCCAACACCAAACATAACAAGAAATCAAATATATGAATCATGGTGATAGGTCCTCTTATAGTGAGTATTATCTTCCATGTATTAAATATATAAAATTTCTCATTACTAGCCCTTAAACTTAATGAATAAACCATATGTTTATTTTAGGTCCACATTAGATGACATTTCTAAAAAACAATCAAATATGTGTGCACAAAAAACATATGAGAAAATATCAAATTAAATAAGAGTTTCATTGAAGCAGCAAATGTACAACAAAGTCACATTATGGAATCAAGACCCATTTGCACTACGTGATCCTTAAACTGCTTAGGTGGCATGCCTTTAGTTAAAGGATCCTCATAATCAGTGCTAATGTGCTCTATGACAACTTTCCTTTCCTTAACACGTTCTCTTATGGCTAAATACTTAATGTTGATATGCTTACTTCGACTTTTACTCTTGTTATTTTTAGCCATAAAAACCACAGCTGAGTTGTCGCAATATAACCTTAATGGCTTAGAAATTAAATCAACAACTCTAAGACCAAATATGAAACTCTTCAACCATACACCATGCGAGGTGGCCTCAAAACATGATACGAACTTAGCCTTCATAGTAGAAGTAGTAATTAGGGTTTGCTTGGCACTTATCCATAGTATAGCTCCACCAGCTAGCATAAAAATATAACCAGATGTTAGTGTAGACGTGAGCTTCTCACCTTAGGCAATTTTTCTCCTAAGTACCGCACACATTGCGACCAGATTACACGCTTCCTGCTTGCTTAATTTCTTGTGAGTTAGTGAATTTTAGATTGAGCCTGCTGGTTACACTCGATAGATCGGAAAAATCAAAAGGCATTAGTTTAGGGTAAACCATCAGCCTAGGTTTCTAGGTACTTTAGCGGTATGGGAAAGAAGAAGAAAACACTGCATAAGGGAAGGGACATTACCACGGATTGTGTGTTGGGTTTGTAGATGAAGGGAATGCACTCAAGCAAACTTGACAGTATAAGCAATGAAGACTAGGAGGAGAGGGCGTACAGTCACTCACCAATGAGAAAGGTAAGTGAGCAACTTATGGCTGAGGGCAGAGAGAAATCAAATATGGCTGAAGGAGCAAGCCGTGCAGGGGTGAGAAGAGGTATAGTGCAAAGCAAGCATCTGGAAAAGGAAGGGGTTAGACTAGGGTCTTTGGTTATTAAGAATAGGGAAGGTGCGGTAATGAGTAAAACAACAAATATGGGTTCAAGGGTGATGAACCAAGGTGGAACGGACGATGAGGAGTCATCCATGTCTAATGAGGAAGGTAATACTAATATGTGGAGTGTGGACACAACAACTTCCGATGGTTCAGAGGAGGATGAGCCAGCACAGAAGGTGTTCGACAAAATGCCAAACCCAGTTTGCGCAGACACTAAAGAAGGAAAAAACAAGCCTTCGTTTGTTAGCCTATTCAGAAACAATCGAGAGCTGAAACAAGGGATTCAATTGGAATATCTTCATGTCGATGATGAAGTCACTATAGAGGAAGAGGACATAATAACAATTGAACAAGAATGGGGTTATTGCCTTGTAGGATGATTTATGGGGAGGTTCCCAAGAATGAAAGCATTTGAAGGCCTGATTGCAAAATGGGGAGTGCATTGTAAAATACTACCATATGACTAAGGTTGGATAGTTTTTCAATTTGATGCAAAAGAAGACCAAACAAATGTGTTCCCAGGGGGACCTTATGTCCTGTATGGGTAGACCTTGCTGCTAAAAAAACTCTCTCAAGGATTTTCCTTTAATTACCAAGATTTCATGGAAGTACCAATACGGTTACAATCCCTGAATATCCCTTTGGAACTGTGGAATGAAAAAGAGTTGTCAAAGTTGGGATCCCAAGTTGGAAAACCAATTTGCATGGACAAGATAACAAGTAAGAAATCAAGAATAAGTTATGCAAGAATTTTGGTAAAAGTGGATGTATCAAGAAAGTCAGTGACTAGTTTCGATGTAAAGATGCCGGGGATGGCAAATACACTCAAATGGTGATCTATAAGACTTTACCAAGCTATTGTTGCGATTGCAAGCAATTCGAGCATAACCCCTTTGAATGTAAAGCCACTAGAAGAACAAACAAGAAGCAGCCGACGGAAACTACAAAAGTAGGAGACATGAAAGATGGCAACTCAATGGACAAAGGTGAATTCAATGAGGATAGAGGCCTTAGGAATCAGACCAAGCAGGGGATGGAGGTTGAGATACCTGAACAAATGAGAGGCTACACAGGACCAAATAATGAGATAAACCTAGACAAGGAAAGAGGACAAAAAATATAAACAGCAGGGAGAAAGGAAATTACTGTGAACAGTAAGGCAAAAAATGAAACAAAGGGACAGAAGACTATTCAGTGTCGGAGGGAGCCAAAAATAGTCAGTGGTAGTGAATGGCAGAAGGTGCAAAATTATAAAAACAGCAGCAAAGGAAAGGCTGTGATAACTTCCAACAAAAGAACGATTGAAGGAGATAATATGCAAGCCAATGTGGGTGTGAATAGTGAAGTGAGGGATAAATGTACTGCAAAAGAAACTAAGAGACCAGGAGGGGAGAGACCCTCCCAAATTAGAAATGAAGATGTTGTGCTGGAACGTCTGAAGCCTAAACAAGGCCTCAAGACAACATAGTGTTGTCAATCTTATTAGACAACACAATTGTAAATTTCCTTGCTTTCTTGAAACAAAATTATCTTTAGATGGTTTGGGTAGTATGATGAAAAACAAGTTCCAAGGATGGGACTATAGTCATAATTTTGGCTCTATTATAAGAGGACGAATTGCTATTGCTTAGAACTCTTCATTTTATCAATGCTATGTGTTGGAGCAGGGAGAACAATTTGTTCACTACAGTGTGCAATGTCGAATATCTCAGATGAAATTTCTGGTGATTTTTGCGTATGGGTTGTACAGTGTGACAAAAAGAAGGGAGTTATGGCAGCATTTGATAGAGCAGGGTACAGATCCATTGATGTCATGGATAATAATGGGAGATTTTAATTGTGTTTGTGCGACCAGTGAAAGACTTGGTTATCAACCACCCTCTGCCTACTTCTTAAACACTTACAAGATTTCCAAATAACTCTGGGATTAGAAGATGCTCCATTTAGAGGGGAGTTCTTCACATGGAATAAAACCAATTTATGGGTAAAATTGGATAGGGTCCTCATTAATCAAGCATGGGGAGCACTAGGTTTGAACTGTTCAGATTACTTCTTACATATGGTGGTAGATTCAGATCATTGCCCCGTAATAGTGGACTTCAAACAACAAGAATTTCGAGGTAACAAACCTTTCAAATTCTTCAATATATAGCTCAACCATCCTTGCTTTCATTCAGGACATAGTTGTCAACATTTGGGACAAAGAAGTAGAGGGGACAACCCAATACATTCTGTGTGTGAAGTTGAAGGCTTTAAAGACCCCTCTGAAAGTTTTGAACTTCGAAGCTTATGGCCACATCTTTACCAACGTAACAAAGGCACAAGAGGATTTCCAAACTGTGTATAAGGCTTCACTAAGTAGACCTGATGATGAGGAGTTGAAACATGAGGTAAATATTAAAAGGAAGCAAGCGGGGTTCATGCAAGATGCAGAGAGGCAATTTTACCAGCAAAAGGCTAAATGCAAGCACTTGATGGAAGCCGATAGAAGTACTATATATTTTCATGCAGTGGCCCGAAAGAGAGGTAGGCAAAATGCTATCTCCCATCTCATTAAGGAGGATGGATCAGTGTATTGTAAGGTTTTATCAAAGGCTCCTTGGTCCTTCATCCACCCAGGAAAGAATAGACATAAATGTGGTAAGAAATGGTGTGGTATTAGACCTGGAAACATATGAATCATTGACTACCCCGATCACAGATGACGAGATCAAACAGGCTATGTTTGATATAGGCAATGACAAAGCCCCAATGGAAAAGAATTCCTTCATAGTAAGCAGCACTGAAGGTAACTGACTTCATACCCATAGCTTGCCTGAATGTTATTTACAATGTAATCGTAAAGATTCTGAATGAACATATAGTGAAGGTTGCGGGGAAATTCATAGATCCAGCTCAAGTAGCTTTTTTGCCAGGGAGAAACATGCTTGATAATGTCTTTCTAGTGCAGGAACTAGTAAGGGGTTATACTAGGAAGCGGATTTCACCAAGATGTATGATCAAACTAGATATTACAAAAGCCTATTATACAATTGCATAGGATTTCCTTCAGGATATAATGAAAGGATTGGGGTTTCCGACAATGTTTATTTAGTGGATTATGGAATGTGTACAAACGCCTTCCTACTCGATATCAATAAATGGATCATTGCACAGGATGTTCAAAGGTCAAAAGGGATTGAGTCAAGGTGACCCAATGTCACCCACTCTATTCCTACTTAGTCTGGAGTACCTCTCACTATTGTTGAAAATTAAAACTGAAAGCCCTCATTTACATTTCCACCTGAAGTGTAAACTGCTTGGTATTACATACTTTGATTTTGTGGATGACCTTATGCTATTTTCAAGAGGAGATCTAGTGTCCATAGGCATTCTAGTAGAAGTGTTGGAGCAATTGAATCAAGCAACAGGGTTGAAGGTAAATGTGTCAAAATCAAGCATATACTTAGTAAGGGTGTACGAATATGAGAGGGAGAGTATCTTACAGATGGTGGAGTACCCCATAGGTGACTTTCTTGTCCGATATTTGGGGTCCCTTTGGCACCAATGAAAGTTTTGGTGGCCTAATATTATGTGCTTATTGAATCTGTTAAGGCTTACATTAACACATGGACTAGTCACTCCCTATCTTATGCTAGCATAATTGAGCTTATAAAGTCTGTTATTCAAGGGTTACTCTCCTTTTGGCTCCAATTTTTTCCCATTGCAACAACCATCTTAGAGAGGATAACCTCCATCTGTAGAGTGTTTTTATAGGGTGGTAGACATTTTAGAGTTGCATGGGAAAACATTTGTGCTCCAATAGATAAGGGTGGACTAGGACTGAAAATTTGCAAACAATGGAACTCAACACTACTAGCCAAAGTGCTAAGGAACATTCATGCCAAGGCAGACTCATTATGGGTAAGATGGATTCATAAAGTGTATTTGAATAACATATAAATTTGGGATTAGAAATCACACAGCCGTGACTCACCATTGTTGAAAAAACCAGCCTCAATTCGGGACACATTGGTGGAAAACTGGGAGGCTGAAGGCGAGTGAAGAATGGCATGCAGAAGTTGTGTGTAAATGGACTCCTTTCACCACATAAAATATATGAGCTATTAAGAGTAAAGTAAACAAGAAGACCGTGGATGACTTTCATATGGAAGATGTTGGGTCCCGTTTTCAAAACCCAACTCTTGCGGACTCATACATCTGTTGAACCCGCTTCTGGAGCCCAACTTCGAATCATGAAATGTGAGCATCTTACCCTGAAGGGTTATTCCATTGAACCCTAATTACCCATTGATTGAACCCAAGTTTGCTATATTATTTATTGACATTTTCATGGTTTTTGTTATACTTTTTGGCTCCTTTTGTTGGATATTGTGCTTGATTTGACCCAAGAATTCTTGTTTTGAATTAATGTGATTTGAGGGTCAAATTGTCACAATTAATTAATAATTACACTCCCTTAAATTGTAGGACAATTGATATTACAAATTATTACTTTTCATTGTAGGTCTGAAGGAGAGTAGCACCAACTCAAGGAGAGTATAACCAAAAGTGGAACAAAGAAATGGAAGTCGTGAGATGACCTGTCAGGCAAAGCTCACCGCGGCGAAACTTAATTATCCCTCCGCGGTGCATCATGAAAGAAAGCTCGCTGCGGCGTAAATCAATTATTTCGCCGCGGCGAGCGATCCAGGAAGTGAACACCGCGACGTCGATTAATTATCTCACCATGGCAAATGATCAGGTATTCAGACTTAATTTGGAAAATCCTCTCACTATTTTAGCCCGACCCGGATCCATCCTATAAAAACCTTGCCGAAATTAGGTTAACGGAGGGGGGGGGGATCGAACATTCAAACAGAGAAGAGAAGAGACAGACGAGGGAAGAGAGAACAAAAGAATTCACGGCCTCACCACCCAGGGTTACCTTCGGTAGGGGAGTTCAAGAAAACCCGCGAACCTGTGAACTGGACCTGAACCGCATGAACCGAACCTGTAAATAAGGTTAAGCAAACCTAAGTTCAGGTTCGGTTCGAACCGAACCTGAAAAATTAGGTTCATGGTTCAGGTTCAGGTTTCTAACTTGCGGTTCCAGGTTAACCAAACCTAAACCGCACCTATAACAGTTAACCGAATCGAACCTAATTTATAGGTTTAGGTTTAAACCTGAACCTAAAACACCCAAAAAAACTATCATATATTTAGATATAATTTAAGAGGA